>JACXGI010005430.1:0-47465 GCA_016801175.1 Esox masquinongy | reverse complement strand
TGGTCGGGTTCTTACCTGTTCTTTGAAGTTGTCCAGTGTGGGCGGGTTCTTGGTCAGTTCATAGTCTGCATAGAGCTCAGCCTCCTCTGTGCTCAGGACATGACCATACAGAAGGAACTGTCTCATAAACTCTGACCTAAAATCACATTACAAATACTGTATTAGGATCCAGAATAAGACCTACAATCACATTTAAAATATTGTATCAGGATCCAGAATAAGACCTGCTCCACATTTTCAATAGTAGTATTAGGAACCAAAATAAAACCTATGTCACTTTCATAATACTTTATTAGGACCCAGAATAAGACCTACTTCACATCTACAATATGGAATAACGATCCAGAATAAGACCTACATCACATTCATAATACAGTATTAGGATCCAGACTAAGACCTACTTTACATTTATAGTACTTTATTAGAATACAGAGAAACAAGTCTGACCTGTCATCTGTCCAGAGGTAGCGGTAACTGGCAAATGACCCCTGGTATTCTCTGACCTTAGAGATGGTAGATCGAGCACGACCTCTGATGACCTGGCATAGGTCTGACAGGTCAACCATCCCATCTATGTCAGGCTAGTGCAAGGGGTCAAATGTCAGTAGTGAAAGGTTAAAATGTTCATCACAATGTTTCTGAAATTGTGTGTTTAATCTGTTCTACCTGATAGTTGTCCATCTGTTTATGCTTGGCCACCCGGGGTATAAACGACGCCATCCTGGTGATGTCACTCACCATCTTGTCAATTATATCATAGAAGTTGCCCTTGCGACTAATATCCAGGGAGGGTTCGAAGGTCATCTCGTTGGTGTTGAGGACCAGCTGGACCTCAAAGAGCGGGGCAATGCGGAGGGCTGGGTCAGTGTTGTCGATTAGGTACTGTAGGGAACAGCGTACTGCACTGGAGAACCCTGCTAGAACCATGCTGTCTACATACTCAGTGTAGGACCTCCACTCTGCACAGTCTGGGTCTGAGACCCCTAACAGAGACCGGTTCTCCTGAGGGACAGAGCAAGAGAGGAAGGGGGAGAAAGATACATAAAACAAGTAATGTCATTTGTCTTTAGTTACAGTATGTGTGTGTATGACTGTACAGGTTTTGCGATCATGTATGTATATGTGTGTGTGTGTGTGTGTATGTATGTATGTATATGTGTGTGTGTGTGTGTGTGTGCGTACCTGTAACAGTGTGTGTATCTGTTCCCCTGTGTTGGTGATGAGTGTGTACTGTCTGCGGATGCTCTCCTCCATGTCAGCGAGGATGAGGAGGGTAGAACCCCTGGTCTTCCTGGTGATGAAGGCCTGGTGACTAAACTTCCCCATTAGAGCCTGAATGGACTCAACATTAGCCTTACTGGACTGGAGCCTAGAGGACACATCCTGTATCGAAGACAGAGAGGAATGGAGAGATGTGGGACTCGGTGAGAAGGGATGTATGAAGAAAAAAACACACAGTGTGTGTGTGTGTTACCTGCACCAGGTCACGCGTTGTCTTGATGTAGTCCCATAAGTCATCCCTACTCCAGGTCAGTTCTTGGAGGGCGGGGTCTAGCTGCCGCCTGGTCCCGGCCATCTCATCCTTAACCAATCCCAGCTCCACAGCCAGGATGGTGCTGTGCAGGCGGTTGTACCAATGGGTTATCAGGGCCAAGGTCCGGGTGTACTGCAATAACCACATCACAGTAATATAACCCACTTCAGAACACTGCGTGTGTGTGCGTGTTTAGGAGACGGACCCATGTGACAAAAATCCCATCGGCTCAGTACATTTCTACAACACCCACCATACAGAGTGTCTCTTGTTTGGAGTAGAGGTGTAGCGCAGCTTCAGGGATGCTGTGGCTCTTCAGCATGCCCAGGTACTTGACCTCCCTCAGCACTGAGGTCAGCTAGGAGAGACAGAGTCACACTGAATGGAGCACAACGTCTCTGGCAGCAGGCTAGGATCACACTGGAGATGGGGGTTAGTGATCAGGGAATGGAGACTTGGAGGTTTAGCGGTACAGGTTAGCATCATTGGTTGGGAGTTGGGTGAGGGGCTCGAATCCTCTGAGGAGTTAGGGTTCAGGGCAGCAGGAAGCCTTACTGCGGGGCTGAAGTTGATCTGGAACAGACCCGTCTCCAGGTCCGCAGTGAGTAGGGGTTCCTGGAGGTGTGTGTTACAGAGGTCCTCCAACCCCTCTGTCCACACGGAGAATAGCTCTTCATCGTGCTGGTCTAGTACCTCTAGAACCCGTTCACACTTCTGGAGAACATCCTCTGCCTCAGCAGAATGCAGCGGCCTGGGAGATGTACAGGAATACAGAATTACAGAGAGAAAGAGCCGTGAGAGTGTGTGTATATATATGTGTGTGCGTGCGTGTGTATATATATATATATATATATATATATATATATATGTGTGTGTGTGTGTGTAGACCAGACCTACATGTGAATGAGATGGTTGAGGTTGTTGCGGTTTAACAGGATGCGGTCACGGAGCTCCTGTGACCACTTCAGGTTCCCCGCCACTGGCGGCATGTTCTTATGGAGAACCACACAGCCCGACCGCATCTGGAACGCACACACGCACGCACGCACGCACACACGCACACACACTCTCTGGAACTGGAGAGAAAAGCATCTCATAAAACCTCCCTCCCTGTCTTATACCTCCCCTCCTCTCACCCTCTCTCTCTGTTGATCCAGGATGAGCTGACATTGGTCAATCTCTGTGTTGAACATGCCCAGCAGGGTGCTATAGTTTGGGGAGAACAGCTGGTTGATCCTGGGTCTCTCCAGCAGGGTGCCAAAGATCTGGAGGAGCTGGAAGAGTACAGACACAGAGATCAAACCGGCAGTCACACAAAAAAATGGAAAACAGTCAGTCACATATACAAAACAGAAAATACTTAGGGCTTGTTCACATAATGAGAGAAGAAAATCCTAGATAGACTTATCCTAGTTTGCATAATCATTATTATGTGTGCGCACTCAGGGGACCACTACCGAAAATGTGGTGCATGCTACCTTGGAAGGTGGTGTGTCGAGCTATCGATATCAGCAACATTATTTTCCAGGAGTGTCTCACCTTGAAGGCAGACTCCAGGCCTTTGGAGTGCTGGAATGCCAGGTTGAGAATGGCTCCAAGTCTTTGGTCAAAGTCCCTGTTCTGCTCCATGAAACCCCTGTAGTCCATCAGGAAGTTCTAAACACACCAGCAAAAAACATCACACACTATGAGTGGTTAAATATAGTTGTTGTTAACCAGATCCGTATAACTGTTTATTTTAGTCCATCTGGCGGTATTAGTTAACCAGCTCTACTTACCTGCTTAATGTAATCCATCTGGTGGTATTAGTTAACCAGCTCTACTTACCTGCTTAATGTAATCCATCTGGTGGTATTAGTTAACAAGCTCTACTTACCTGCTTAATGTAATCCATCTGGTGGTATTAGTTAACAAGCTCTACTTACCTGCTTAATGTAATCCATCTGGTGGTATTAGTTAACAAGCTCTATTCACCTGTTTAGTGTAATCCATCTGGAGGTATTAGTTAACCAGCTCTATTCACCTGTTTAGTGTAATCCATCTGGAGGTATTAGTTAACCAGCTCTATTCACCTGTTTAGTGTAATCCATCTGGAGGTATTAGTTAACCAGGTCTATTCACCTGTTTAGTGTAATCCAAGGGGTCATATTTGCTCTCCCTCAGGGTTCTCCAGCTGTCATGGAACTCCTCGTTCATACTGAACACCATCTCACTGAGCATCTTCCCTCGCACCCCTCCCAGCTCCACCTTCTCCAGCTTCAGGAAGTCCAGCGCTGATACAAACAGCTCCTGATAGATCCATAAATTGATAAATCGATAGATGGATGGATTTCATTTGTAATAGTTATTTAGACATGGACAATGTACAAGAAAAAGTTTAACTAATAGCTCATCTCCATTCATAGTCGTGGTAGATAAAAACAGACAATAAACATTATACAATGGGTCAACATTCTTGCCCAAGATATTAAGGACATACTGTACGCACTGTATACAGTAGACAGAAAACTGAAGTCAATACATTAAAGACACACTGTATGTATACAGAAAACTGAATTCAATACATTAAACATCAAATTGCATATGTGGCTGTTGAACCAGATTCAGTTCAGATGGAAAAAACAAAAACACAGTAAAAATGAAAATATAGCCAAGTTTAACATTGCACATGGATGGATAAATGTACGAATATATCAGACCAGAGCCACACAAACTCATGATACACACACAAACAAACACCTCGATCATGAGCAGTCTCTCCAGTATGCGGTCAGTCCTGTGGAAGACGAGTGTGGAGGGGAAGTCCCAGTGTTTGACATTCTCCCCGTGGCGGTAGTACTGGGGGATTCGCTGGCGGTGTGTGTGGAACAGACGCTTGAAGCTCTGCAGAACACTGATGGTCATCTGGACCCTCTCTACTCCCTCCTCCAGCTCCATCTTAAACAACTCTTCTGGGATCAGATATGCCACTGTCTGGAGACACACACACATTCACAGGTAATACACAAAACAGACAGCACACACAGAAACAGGTAATACACATTTCAGAAAGCTCACACACACACACACACACACTTTTGTTTTTCTATCCTTGTGGAGACCTGAGACCTAATTTGGTAATCCATGTTTCACTATTTCCTGGACCTAAACCAAATCCTACCCCTTAACCTAACCCTAACCATACCTTTCCCCTAACCATAACCTGAATAACTCCACATGTATTCCTAAACACATATCCCTAACCAACACATGTTAATAAAGCCATAACCCTAACCAACACATATCAATAAAGCCATAACCCTAACCAACACATATAAATAAAGCCATAACCCTAACCAACACATATCAATAGAGCCATAACCCTAATCAACACATATCAATAAAGCCATAACCCTAATCAACACATATCAATAAAGCCATAACCCTAACCAACACATATCAATAGAGCCATTACCCTAATCAACACATATCAATAAAGCCATAACCCTAACCAACACATATAAATAAAGCCATAACCCTAACCAACACATATAAATAAAGCCATAACCCTAACCAACACATATCAATAGAGCCATAACCCTAATCAACACATATCAATAAAGCCATAACCCTAACCAACACATATCAATAAAGCCATAACCCTAACCAACACATATCAATAAAGCCATAACCCTAACCAACACATATCAATAAAGTCATAACCCTAACCCTAGCCAGTAATGCCTAAACCTAAAAGCAACGCCAATAGTAACACTAAGACAATGTTTTGTTTTTTCCCTACACCTAACCCCTGAGACAGAAATCCCATTTTCCCTCATGGGGACTTGCTAAATGTCAATTTCTCAGCCTTTTGTGCATCTATGGGGATTTCAGGTGCATACAGAAGAAACCAAAGCACACTCAAACACACAAGTAACACAAAAAACTGACATCATACACACACCTTCTCTATGAGTAAGTTGCAGAACTCCTGCAGGAGGACCACCATGCGTGGAGGGCAGCAGTAGTACCGGGAGCGACTCCAGATAAGACACAGTGTGTGGAAGAGAGGAGGCAACAGCATCTCTACCTGGATGAAACTCCTCTCTTCCAAACTACTAATCAATCTCCTCAGTGGTCTTAGGAACAGGTCAATGTCATCAGCCTCCAGGACCGCTAGGAGAGACACACAGCTGGCTCAGTGATGATCAGGAGAAGGAAAAGACAATGTTTAGTAAAAGACAATGTTTCTGATGTTTTTTTCTGTCTACCCTGGTTGACTTTGAGGCAGATGTCGTTGAAGGAGTCATAGTAACTGCTGTTTATCCTCCTCAGAATCTCCATCATCTGTGCCACCTTAGGGTCCTGGATCTGAGAGAGCACAGACACTTAGAGAGAAAAACTCAGACACACTTAGCTGCCTCTATTACAGGCTACCTGTGAATGGATGCCTAGCAGGTTGTCTCTCTGAGTGGCCCAGAAGTGGAGCTCTGCCGTGGGGCCTGGGTGCTCCCCCTGCTGCAGCACCATGCTGGAGTCTCTCTTCAGAACGCTCCAGATCTGACCAGACCACTGGATCACCAAGGTCTCTATGGAGTACAGCAGAGTCCGGTCCACCAGCCAGCCAGTGGAGCTGGGGGGAGAGGTTACCGCCACATACACAAGCTTTAACACACAAGCACACACGCTTACACATGCATACACACGAATCCCCCGCTGTCCCGACACACACACTGACCTGACCGTTATGTCCTGGGGCTGAGCTCTCTCCACACACACTGACCTGACCGTTACGTCCTGGGGCTGAGCTCTCTCCACACACACTGACCTGACCAATACATTCTGGGGCTGAGCTCTCTCCACACACACTGACCTGACCAATACTTTCTGGGGCTGAGCTCTCTCCACACACACTGACCTGACCGTTACGTTCTGGGGCTGAGCTCTCTCCACACACGCTGACCTGACCGTTACGTTCTGGGGCTGAGCTCTCTCCACACACACTGACCTGACCGTTATGTCCTGGGGCTGAGCTCTCTCCACACACAGTGGGAGTGGCAGCAGGGTGCGTCCCTCTGCCCTGCCTCTCAGGGTCACCACACTGCTCCTCAGCTGCTCCAGGTGGCGGTGGATGTCCTCAGACACCACCCGGGGCCACCCTCCGTGGTTCAGGGAGTTAGACAACACTGTGACCAGAATCTAACACCACGACCATTCAGAGTTAGAGACAAAGGACTGATACCAGCACCAACACACCCACACATACCCACAGCCACATCTTGCCCCCAACCAGGCACACAAACACACCTCTCCCCTTTCACTCACCTCAGAGATGAGTAGTGGCATGTGCTCCATGGGGTGTCCAGAGACCTCCCCCAGCCACAACTGAGTCATGTAGCCCAGTCTAGAGATTTTCAGAACCCCCTTCTTCAGCACACACAGTAGCTTAGTCTTCCATGGGCCAGACGTCTTCAAAGAGGCAAACATAGTGGGAATGCTTTCTGTTGTATTGAAAGCACTAGAAATAAGTGGCAACTTATTTCAACAAGAGAGTTGTTAGATAGGGTGTACATCACAACTGGCAATGCCTTAACAGCTGTGTATCAAACCCAGGCCAAGAGAAGACAGCGATGGCCTAATTCCAGGCCCCGATAGTTTTCCACACTGTCTCACCTGTGCATCTCCAGCATATAGTGTTCCCCCAGGGCCAGTGAAGAGCAGTAGTCTGTCACTCCAGACATGGTCCAGGAAGTCCAGTAGAATTTTCTGGTTCTCCTCTGCCCCAATGAAACGGTTCCATTTGTCTGTCTTTACACGCAGAATGCAGAACACCTGGAAATGTTGTATTAGATGTTTTTTGCTGTCTGCTTTGCGAACATAGGATGCTGGCAGGAAGTTAGACATAGGGCTTCTTTATTGTAGGCTTTATGAAATTAAATACTTACACACGTACTAACATTCAACTAACTACCAATACAAATACATAAACGGTATACACCGTATAATACACTGTACAGTGTCCAATTTCGCTTATAAGTTAGCTAGCTAGCTTAACAGTGAAAATGGTCTGACTAGCATTATCCATATTGAATGTAATTCTAAAAAAACTGAGCTACAGGGCAGATGCGTATTTTCAACGTCTCCTCAATCAGACGTATTTTCAACGTCTTCTTAATCAGAATGACGCCTTTTCAACGTCTTGGGCTAGTAGGCCTTAATCCTGTTGGTACTCTGTCGAAATGATTTAACTTGAAGCACTTTTTAACAATCCCACGAGTTTCCAACGTCCACTTTAACTCAGCCTGTCTCAATCAGCCTCTGCAGAGCAAGGTACGATTAAAAGAAACACCAGCAATTTCATACTTCATTCTCATTGTTTTGTGTTTTTCTGTGTTTGTGATATAGTATATCCATATGTATACTGTAGGTGTACCTGCTCCCGGAGAAAATCAACCCTCTCATCTGCCAACGCTGCCACTGTCTTGGTGTCTTGGGAAACGCGCACCCCAACATTAGTGCTGACCTCGGTCATGGGGCTGGAAGGGAGGTTTGATTTTAGTAGAGAAAGGCTGGAGGCTACAGTATGAAGTCTGCATCGGTGACGGACCAAGGGAAGGTAAGAGAGGGAGTACTGTAGCTAGCTGAGAGAGATATGGAGAGAAGGACTGAACGACACTGCGACCCGTGGACAAAAGACAACAAGCACAATCAAGACAGAATTTAAAGCGTAGGCTACCTCAGTTTACCTACCTTGAAAACGAATGCTAACGCAAAAGTAAATAATGACGTTTAACGCCCAGATCAACCCAGTTCCAGCAACAGTGAAACACTCAAAGTTGAATATCCATGTATGTAGACCTAAGAGGATAGTCGATTAGAGCCTCTAAGTTCTGAGGACAGGCGAGGAGGTAAGCTGATACCAGACCAGGAGAGACTGTCACCTGATACCACGGCATCCGAAGGGGACAGATCTCAGTGCACTTTCCACCTGCCACAGCCGGATGGAACAGGAGCCTCCATGGGTCCTGGTTTCAGACAATGACACCCACTATTCTCACCACATGAGGGCAGTGTGGGATAACGTTTAGCAGAAGTGTTAGCTGTAGTCCAAAGTCACCCGAACCATGAAATCCTATTAGATATGATACAGCATTTATGGAAAAACAAGGGAAATTTTGACATTTTTATAACTGTGTTGCTTAAAATACCATGATTCTGATTAACCTTTTAAAGCATACCCATCTTGGCTGGGACTGTAAGACATAGATAAAATAAAGACATCATATGAGATGGGAAGATTGTGGATGATAATGCTATCAGTGATCATTGGCATTTGAGTCAGAATCTACTGTTCTTTTTTAGAAACTATAGATAAATGTAGCTCATTGGTCCCAAAGCAATGCAACGTTTTAAACCTCTGGTTATCCACAGAAGCACAGTGTTAATCCACAGTATTCCTGGATAAAATGAAAATTATTTATTATGTGGACCTTTTTACTTCCTATTGGACATGTGGCCTTATAATGAATGCTTCTATTTAATCAGTCTGTAGTCACTAAACTCATTGAAGTTTAGGTAAAGAGAAAGAATATCTAAATTTCATGCTGGGTATACATATGGCCATATTTTATGAACCAATTAAAAATGTGTAACTTCTGCTTTTCATGAAGAACTGCGCTTTGCTGTTTTTCTGCCACATTGGTTGCAATAACCAGAACAATATTTGTTTGTTGCATTTAAATTCTCTGTGTGTCTGATTCTGGAGCTGTACTGTCGCTAAAGCCATTTCACAGTGCAGCTAGACAGACCACTGCTGCCCATCTCTCTGACCTCATACCCAATGTCACAGCCTGTCCTCTGGGACTACTGGAAAGAACGAGGGAGAGGGGGATAGGGGGTGGACACTGAAGGGGGGAAGATAGCTAGCTATCTCTCAGCATACAGATGAGAGAGTCCAGAGAGATGCAGAGAGAGAGAGAGAGAGAAAGAGAGATGGAGGGAGGGACCAGAGGAAAACAACACAGATGAATGAAGAACTAGATGCTGTGGCTGCTGTCGATAATCATGTTAACTCATCCATTTTGCTTCACTCGACGGATGTGTTCAGTGGTGTCCATGATCGTCAACCTCATCCTCAACAAGTGCCTCAGTAAATCATCCAAAACAATGTCATTCTCTGGTCATCATCATCATCACAGTCTTCATCCATCCATCGTTGGCAATAATGGTCATCTCCGTCTTAAGGTACAGCACTCACATTATAGCACCACAATATTCTTTTTAAACTAATCCAGCAAGGCTGATGTGTGTTTTAACTGCTTGTATCTGTGAGTGTGAGGACTACAGCAGAGTGGAACCAGGCGGGCAGAATAGTAGAATTAGGCAGGGTAGGATAGTGGAATCAGGTGGGGCAGAACAGTGGAATCAGACAGGGGAGAAAAGAGGAACAAGTTGGGGCTGAATGTTGGAACCAGGCAGGGCAGAATAGTGGAACCAGGTGGGCAGAATTGTGGAACCAGGCAGGGCAGAATAGTGGAACCAGGTGGTGCGAATAGTGGAACCAGGCAGGACAGAATAGTGGAACCAGGTGGGGATGAATAGAAGAACCAGGTGGGCAGAATAGTGGAACCAGGCAGGGAAGAATAGTGGAACCAGGCGGTGTGAATAGTGGAACCAGGCGGTGCTGAATGGTAGAACCAGGCAGGGCAGAATAATAGAACCAGGCGGGCAGAATAGTGGAACCAGGCAGGGCAGAATAGTGGAACCAGGCAGGGCAGAATAGTGGAACCAGGCAGGGGTTGAATAGTGGAACCAGGCAGGGCAAAATAGTTGAACAAGGCAGAGCGCTGAATAGTAAAACCAGTCAGGGCATCATTTCCATGTTGATGTTAATGTTAGTCCTCTCTGCTGTTTTCTCCACTTATTTCCTCATCTGTCTGGCCCTCTCCACACACTATCTTCGTAGTTGCCATGGCTACCTAGCGCCTCGCAAGCGGACTGCTCCTCATCAGCCCTGAGCTCCTGGCCTCCCTCACAATTCTCCCTTCCCTCATTACTCCCCCTCTCCTCTACACTACCACTCTTCTCTCAATTATCTATGGAGATTTGTTGCATTTTTCTGTTGCTCTCTATTCATACCATCTATCTCATAAATTTAATTCAGAAGTCTTTCGTAAAAAGCGTTACCATACACATTGCCAAAGTGAACATATAGACACATCAAATCAATAACGACACATGAAGATATTAACAGGAAAGAAATTGATACTCAATCAGTAATAATATTGAACAGGTTGTTGCATTAATAGATTAATAATTGAGAGATATTATAGGGGTCAGTGCTCATCACACAACATACTTTTGTAGGTCAAGAACCTGCAAACTTAATTGTGTCTGTTGGCTGGCAAATGCGCAGTCTTCACAGCACATATGTGTTGGAAAATACTTCCTCACTGAGCAAGCATTGTGATGAAGAAGCGGAATGGGTTGGTGAAATGGGTAGACGAAAGTTTGATCTTTGACTCCTGTGGAGTTTGATACGATATGACAAAGATGTAATTGTGTATTAGACATAATGAAATTAGGAAACCAGAAAAACAATTCTTCTCTGCATGTTTTTTGGAGTTCTCTGTACAATGAGAATGTTCTTGAATAAGTCTGCATACGTGCTTTGAATTGTTTCTCTTACCTGTTGAAGGTCCTGCTTTGTAAGCAGACACCACACTGTGCTGCTGTATTCTTTGATTGTTTTTTTTAGACATTTTAGACATTTGAATGGGTTTGAACCAGATCCAGAATGTCTATTTTGATTGATGTTTAATGGAATAGAAAGCCCTTCTTGCAATTTCTTTCAGTTCATTCTCGCCTTGGTTGAAGTTCCCTCTGGAAAAATTTCTTGTTGCAAATATGTGTAGGTAGCTTTGTGTCTCCCTTTTATACTCTTTGTTTCTAGTTCTCCTATTCTCATTCTCTCTCTTTCTTCACTCCAAGGCCTTTTTATCTTATCAAGGCTGCTTGGCACTCCAGGGAAAACGTTTACATTGGAGCTATATTCCTGAGAGAAAGAGTTACTCAGAAAGGGTTGGAAAGGGAGTGAGGGGAAAATAAAAAGTGACAGAGAGGAAGAATGATGGACACACACCCAGGCATATACTTGCACGCTCACACACACACACACACACACACGCACACACAAACACACACACAATGGGCAGCCTGCCTCCTGTTGCTGGCTGAGTTGCCATGGTAAGACTGGCCAGTTGGACACCCCTATCCGCAGAGAGCAGGTTTGTGTGTCTATGTCTGTGTGTGTGCATGTGAGCATGTGTGTGTCTGTGTGTGAGTACATGTGTTTGTGTGTGTGCGTGCGTGCGTGCTGGTGTGTCCAGATGGTGCTGACCAGCCGTCCCTCGCTAAAAGAACAGAGTAAATGGAGCGATTACTGTAACGCCAAACACACATCTGTCCCATGCCTTTAGGCATTCCCACCACAGTTCTGTCCTCAGCTGGGTCACTTCCAGCCCAGTTCACAGCCTCAGACTAATACCACTGCCAGTGGGGTTTCGTTGTCTTTACACCATATGGATGCATCAGAGCTTAAATGTACATCAACAACAACCATGCATGTTTACATTTCACACGTGTAGCGCTAAATTAGAGTGGTTAGCATTAATACGTATTCAATGTGCTTTTCAGACACTGTTGTAGACACTGACCATCCCTTCAGGATAAGGGATTCTGTGAATTGACCAATCGCAGCAGAGAACCGTGAAATCACTTCAATAAGCCCATATGTGCTTCTACAGCCCCATAGAAAGACACTCTCTACCAATCACTGCCCTTTTACTGCATTAACTGGTTCAATCGAGCAATATGTCAACGCGCTTTTCCCTCATCAGTACATTATTTTCGTGACAAATTGGCTAAATCATTGCAAATTGCCATGCTAAGTGTCAGAATTGCTAAGTCCAGCATGTCGGTCCGCAAATCACAATGAAACACCATTCTGGAGGAACTGCATAGAGACTGGAGATTTAGTCCTCGCAGGTTTAGTCAGTTCATGAAGCTGACAGTAGACCTCACTCTCTTATCCTGACCTCGATTATTTCCTCATCTCTCATCTCCCCATCTCTTCACCACTCCTCTCTGCATCTCCATAATTCTCATCTCTCCACTTCTCATCTCTCCATCTCTCATCTCTTTCATTCCTGCTCTAAGTCAGCCCACAGGTCAAAGGAAGGGACCCTTTGAACACATGGAGCTGTGTGTGTCTTGTGCTTCTTTAAGGGAGGAAACAAAAGCAAAAAGCAAAAGTCACTGTAAGCTGTTCTTTATCAAACCGCTTAGTGATATTTGAGAGCCCAGCCTGATTATGCAGGACAGGGTTAGACAAGGGCTAGAAAGCGGAGACAATTTAAAAGTGCGTGTGTGTGTGTGTGTGTGTGTGTGTGTGTGTGTGTGTGTGTGTGTGAGTGGGAGTACCGTGCAGACCTGCTGCGGCTGTGTGAAGAACTGTTTCCCCGGAATTGCTGAGTTCCTGCTGACAGCTAGTTGTGTAAGGAATCATGAACACGCTGAAATATTTCCACTGATAAAGTTGCTATTAGGTGAAACATTGCACATCTTTTTTTTCTTAAATAAAGAGTGATAGCATTGTTCTATGTTTCTTAAATAAAGAGTGATAGCATTGTTCTGTTTCTTAAATAAAGAGTGATAGCATTGTTCTGTTTCTTAAATAAAGAGTGATAGCATTGTTCTGTGTTTCTTAAATAAAGAGTGATAGCATTGTTCTATGTTTCTTAAATAAAGAGTGATAGCATTGTTCTATGTTTCTTAAATAAAGAGTGATAGCATTGTTCTGTGTTTCTTAAATAAAGAGTCATAGCATTGTTCTGTGTTTCTTAAATAAAGAGTCATAGCATTGTTTTATGTTTCTTAAATAAAGAGTGATAGCATTGTTTTATGTTTCTTAAATAAAGAGTGATAGCATTGTTCTATGTTTCTTAAATAAAGAGTCATAGCATTGTTCTATGTTTCTTAAATACAGAGTGATAGCATTGTTCTGTGTTTCTTAAATAAAGAGTGATAGCATTGTTCTGTGTTTCTTAAATAAAGAGTCATAGCATTGTTCTGTGTTTCTTAAATAAAGAGTCATAGCATTGTTCTATGTTTCTTAAATAAAGAGTCATAGCATTGTTCTGTTTCTTAAATAAAGAGTGATAGCATTGTTCTGTGTTTCTTAAATAAAGAGTGATAGCATTGTTTTGTGTTTCTTAAATAAAGAGTGATAGCATTGTTCTATGTTTCTTAAATAAAGAGTGATAGCATTGTTCTATGTTTCTTAAATAAAGAGTCATAGCATTGTTCTGTGTTTCTTAAATAAAGAGTCATAGCATTGTTCTATGTTTCTTAAATAAAGAGTCATAGCATTGTTTTATGTTTCTTAAATAAAGAGTCATAGCATTGTTCTATGTTTCATAAATAAAGAGTGACAGCATCTCTACTGTTAAAGGATCAGTATGTAAAATTTGTTCTCCATGGGGAAGCTAGGTGAATTGGAACAACAACAGTTAAAATTAAACCAACTCGCCCCAATTCAGTAAGGTAAAGTTAGTTTTATAATGGTTTGTCTACATACGAACAACAGAAACCAAACATTCATCAATTTTTTATGATAAAACTAACTTGCACTTGTGCTGCTAGTATGTAGTATGCAACCTGGTTTCAGGGCAAGACATTACACATTTACCTATACATTTACCTATACATATACCTATACATATACCTATACATATACCTATACATATGCCTATACATATACCTATACATATACCTATACATATACCTATACGTATGCCTATACGTATGCCTATACGTATACCTATACGTATACCTATACGTATGCCTATACGTATGCCTATACGTATACATATACGTATGCCTATACGTATACCTACGCATACACCTACGCATATACCTACGCATATACCTACGCATATACCTATGCATATACCTACACACATACCTATACATATACCTATGCATTTACCTATGCATATACCTACGCATATACCTATGCATATACCTACACATATACCTACACATATACCTACGCATATACCTACGCATATACCTACACATATACCTATACATATACCTATACATATACCTATACATATACCTATGCATATACCTACGCATATACCTACGCATATACCTATACATATACCTATGCATATACCTACACATATACCTATACATTTACCTATACATCTACCTATATCTGGGCTACTTCATTCAGTATGACAGGTTATGTTAAGTGCCATTACAGTAGAATTAACAGAACATATGAGATGTTATGGATTTGGAAAAACCTACTATATATTTTGTCCCATTGTTCGGATGGACTTAAGGAGATCACCATGTTTCCTAGTGATGCGAGTGGAGGAGAGGGTGCAGCTTTTCCATTTGACAACACAAACTGATGTGGCTAATGTTGAGCAACTGAAATACTACGTTTTAGGATCCCCTGTTGAATGCACACTATTGTTTCTGTTGAAGAAATGTTGTGAAACACCATCATTCCACTACTATTGCGGATATAATATTATGGACATTTCCGGATATTAATATACAAACATTTTATGAAATGGCCTTTTAATGTCCATGTGGTTTCCCCTTCACTTTCCCATAGGCTTGCTGTGTAGAGAATGTCAAGCCTTTCACGATGGACTGCACCGACAGCGCTGAGTGGATGATCCATGGTTGGATTGGAATTTTTCGAGAGCCTTTGTTTCGGAGCACAACTGCAGTTACACTCTTCACCAGACAGTGGAGCTCTTTATCAGGCTGTGATCTCTCGCCGCAAACCCCTAACCAACTCCCATCCCCTGGGCACTCCGTGTAGATGTGATGAGGGTTGGTAGGGATGGCAACAACTCACACCTTTCAACTCCTTTCAGATCTATACCAGCGCCCAGGGGCTGTAGGGTAGCGGTTGACTTGGAATTGGACTCAACATCACTTTGCCTTGCAGTGTTGGGAATACTCCTTGACTTAGTCATGGATTTTAACGTTGGCTGCTGTACTATCATCTAGCCATTTGACAAAGAGTTCATTGATCGGAGGTGTAATGTGTGCAGGAAGAGTCATCTATATCAGCGGAGTGTTTGAGGAGTCATCTATATCAGTGGAGTGTTTGAAGAGTCATCTATATCAGTGGAGTGTTTGAAGAGTCATCTATATCAGTGAAGTGTTTGAGGAGTCATCTATATCAGTGGAGTGTTTGAAGGGTCATCTATATCAGTGGAGTGTTTGAGGAGTCATCTATATCAGTGGAGTGTTTGAGGAGTCACCTATATCAGTGGAGTGTTTGAGGAGTCAGCTATATTAGTGGATAGTTTGAAGAGTCAGCTATACCAGTTGAGTGTTTGAGCAGTCATCTATATCAGTGGAGTATTTAAAGAGTCATCTATATCAGTGGAGTGTTTGAGGAGTCAGCTATATCAGTTGAGTGTTTGAGGAGTCATCTATATCAGTGGAGTGTTTAAAGAGTCATCTATATCAGTGGAGTGTTTGAGGAGTCAGCTATATCAGTTGAGTGTTTGAGGAGTCATCTATATCAGTGGAGTGTTTGAGGACCTGCAGTAATATTAAAACCAACAGGCAGGTTAACTACAAGCACCGTACTAGAGAACAGTGGATGGCTGGACATCTAGATGTCTTTTCTGTTTCTTCTCCAGTTAGATTAGGTGGGAATATAGAAATACATACAGATGGTGGGTTTTCATAAAAAGGAAGAAAAAAAGACAAAAAAATAATTGGGTTAGAAATAATGCTAGATATATGCTATATTGCTTAGTTTGAGCAAATCAGTTAAATGATAAGTATATACTCTAAACTCAACTCTGTCAAAATGACCTCTGACCTCATCTTGGCAGGGCCGGGCAGGTCACACACACACACACGTCCTACCAGGTGTGGGTGAGTTCATCTGTGTTATCTGTTTGCATGTATGGCAGTCACGGTGCATCCTTCAGGATTTTAACTCCACCAACAGTGTGTGTTTGCCCGCTTCCCTCCCTTCCCTCTGTTGCTGTTCACCCTTCCTGTGCCCCCGTGCCACCAACACACACACACGATTAGGTGAACCACAGGGGTTAGGCCTAATGACAAACACCGGCTGATTGTGCACACAAACACACAAACAACCCAAATGAAATATAGATTTCCCCCATGCTCTCCTTTCTAGTCTGCCTTTCACTGATTGGTTAGTGTGTGATTGTGTGTGTGTGTGTGTGTGTGTGTTTATGTGTGTGTGTGTATGTAGGGGGGTAGTAATCTGGTTCTGTGTGATTGGTTGGTAAACAGAAAGAGGCGAATGAAAGAGTGAGATTGGTTGGTTGGTTTGGCTGGTTACTGCTAAGGACACACTCTCCCTGGAGGAATGTGTGTGTGTGTGTGTGTGTGTGTGGAGCTGTTAAATCTTGAAAAGACACTCATCTAATCAGTTCTTCATTCAGCACCATGATAGATGGTTGAGCCCTGTCCTCACTATCGTGTCTCTAGGAGACTGCTTGTGTTCAGTCATCGTGTGGCTGTGTGACTTTCTGTGTGTGAGTGTGTTTGTTTGTATGTGTGTATGTGTGTGTGTGTGTAAGCATGTATAAATATGTGTGAGTGTTTTGTTTGTGTGTTTGTTTGTGTGTGAGCCTCTGAAGGTAAGTGGCTGTCTCATAATGGTATCGCTGATTGCCTTCATGCCCCCATACCCACACACACACACACACACACACACACACACACATTCTGAATGTCTGATTTGTCTGTCGTAATGGAATGCAAGGTTTCCTAACAGGCTTTTAGGGGTGGTGATGGATGGATGGGGAGAGGGAGGAGAAATGAAGGAGAGAGGTGTCAATAAGCTCATCAGCCTGATCCTGTTCAGACTGCTTCTGCTAATTCACACCAACATGTACAGATACACACACACTGTGGCTGCAGTAGAAAAACACTCCTCTGTAGCCAGGTTGCTGCTGATGTCTTCACCTTGGCTGCTGTTTTAATGTAGTGTTTTATTTCTGCTGTTTGTTTGTGTGAGTGTGTGTAATATGTCTACATGTATAACTCAAATTATATTTTGAAATATTTTCAGTTGCCAACTGTTATATGACGAAGCAAAGAGGATGGTACCATCTCAACCACATATTATTTATACAGTGATAATATACAGTAACTATTACCTCAAAGGCTCCCTGTCTATTTATCTCCCTTTGTGTTTCTCTTTCTCCCTCTACCATTCTTTCACTCTTTTCTCTGTCTCTCTCTTTCTCTTTTTCTTCCTCTCTCTTCACTTTCACTCCGCTCACTCTCACTCCTCTTCGTCAGTGCAACCTCCTCCAGTTCCAGGTTCTCAGACTCTTATTCACATTCAACTGTAATTAGAAGATAATAATTTGTTTCCCAATCCCATTTACATGTCTGTAATTAGTGAGGAAGGTAAACCATTAGAATATGATCCATAATTCATTGTTGACTCTCGTTCATTAGTGGAGCTGCTACGCAATGAATGTTTAATAGTTTCCACTCGGCTGTGTGTGTTTTTCTTTTAGGACTTTGAGTGGAGTCAGGCTCCGATGGTTCATTTGGGAATTCTGAAATTCCCCAACAGGATGTTTGTGTGAAAATTAGGAATGCAACTAACCAACCTGAAAATGAGTGTGTGTGTGTGTGTGTGTGTGTGTGTCTGTGCGTGCATCTGTCTATGTGTGGGAGTATATGTGTCCATGTGTGTGAGTGTGTGCGAGTGTCATGTTTGTGTGTTTATGATCTCCCCTCCTCCAGAGAGTGAATAAGGCAGCTGTTATCAGTTCCTCACAGAGCCCTTCCATCAATACACCCCCTACTGCCAATCAGTCTACATTGTGTCCTAGACCTCATTTAAATGGCCAATTCCCCTGTGCTTACCGTGTGTGTGTGTGTGTGTGTGTATGTGTGTCTCTGTATGTGTGTGAGTGTGTGTGTGTGTGTGTGTGTGTGTTTTTGAGAGAACTCTGCATCCTACCCCGTGGTGTGGTAAAGACTTGATGAGGTCTCTTCAGTGCTCTGAGGAGATCCCTCCTCTTTGAGAAGATCTTGTAATCCAAACGTGTCAAGGTTACCAACCTCTACTCTTACTGAAAACACAAAGTGATCCCATGATCCAGAGCATGGATGAGCCCCAGAGGGTTGTCCTTCCCTACCAGACCTGTAAGACACTAGTGTGTAAAGAAACTTCAGCCATGAATAACATCCTAATGGGGAGGCATTGTTTCCACCATTAGTGTTTCATTAGCCACTGTGGAGTAGAAGGGCTACAACTTGCTATGTGAGGTCACTGAAATGCCCAGAAAAACACAATGGTGCTCATCTGGTATACAGGGCGAGAGAGAATAGAAAGTGAGATAGCGAGATTGGAGGGATGAAGTGAAAAAAAAATAGACTCCACTGGCTTGCTGCATTGATGTTAATGCTGCCTAGAACCTTGCCTGTATCCCTGCCAGTGATTCTTGATCAATCCTCCTTAACAATGGTCACTTCATCACACTACCTTAGAGTCACTTAGTCACCCTCAGGTCCAGGCTTTTATAAGCAACGCAAACACTGGACATCTTTAATATGACTGCAGCGAACTGTCACCTTCATCTCTATTCTCGTCTTTCTCTCAACCTTTCTCACTTTTTAGATTCCTCCTCTCTCTTTCTCTTTTGTATTTCTTCTATCTCCCGGACCCTCTCTTTCTGAACCCTTTTGTGTTGTGGATTTAACAGTGGTTTGTGGATTATTTCCACAAAGCGATTCCACTTTCCCTTCTTTCTCTATCTCATCCTTATACACGTAAACACATACTCAAGCACAATGTTGTGAGCCTTTAGGATTAAACGGAGGCTAAATATAAATCCACCATGAACCAACTTAGATTGTGTTTGCATCGTTGACATATACCCTCCTCCTACAATGTAGACACTATGCTCCTGCTATCTACTGCTGACAGAGCCAGTCTGTCCACAACCGCTACTTCCTGAGAAATATCAGTGGAATGAGCGTTATAAGCCTGGCTGTTGCACAGACTTTTATTTTCTCAGCTGACTTGTACAGAAACTATAGCTTCATGTGCACGCACACAAACGCGCACACACACACACACACACACACACACACACAAGAGCGCACGCACACACGCACGCACACACACACACACACACACACACACACACACGCACACGTGGACACGCACACACACACAGATCCTCTAAACCATGAGAGACCTGTTGGCAGACATCTTTCATGCTGAGGTTGATACATGGAGGAAAAGTAATAATGTGAGGCTTACAGAGATTTATCATTTTATACCCCGTTTCCAACTGACAGATACACACTTTCATAATGCCGCTCTCGACCTCTGCCTCATGCACACACACACACACACACACATACACACACACACACACACACACACACACACAGAGAGTTTATGATCCGTCTGTACGTGACGAATAGACTCATTTTCTCAGCGCTCTGATGACATTTCCTGTCGAAGGTCAAACTGTCAGTTTGATTTAGAGGTGAACCACTAAAAACAGGATAAAGGAGGAAGAAAGACACAGAAAGACAGAGAGAGAGAAAGATGGAGAGAAAGAAAGAGTGGGAAAGAAACAGAAACAGAGAAAGAGACAGACACAGAGAGAAAGAAAAAGAAACAGTGTGAATGGCCACAACGACAGTACAAACCCATGGAGTTTGCTTAACAGCACAGACTCATGGATTGGAACTTATGCTTTGGTCAAATTACATGAAAACAAAGGTCTTTGTGAAAACCTGTAGTCGGTTTGGAGTCAAAATGAGAATGCTGGGCAGAATTTTGTTTTTTATAAAATAGTGTAGTGGATCTTTAATGTAATAAGCTATTTGGCTTCCACTGGTCTGGGGTTCATGTCTACAACATTATGAACTGTACCCAGTACCAGGATATTTTGGCCAAAATCCTGGTTGTCTCTGCCAGGAGGCTAAATCTTGTTTTTCTGCAAGTCGATGACCCCAATCACTTATCACCACAAAGAATTGGGTAATTACCCACCAAATCAACATTTTGCAATGGCCATCTCATTCTTGACTCCCCCAAAAATCTGTTTTGATTAAAGAGGGTAGTCGATAAGCGAAGACTAAAATATTTCCTGTATATAAGAATTTGTCCTCCAAGCTCAGATAAAATTCTAGGAAATGACTCAATGTTATTTGAGGGGAGGGTCCATAAAGTACTGAAAAATCAACTTTTGGCACTTGTGGAAATTAATTTGTAAAATGGAAAATTGCATCATGTTACAGTATTTACTCTATGCAGCCTTTCTTACTTTATAAAGGGTAAATAAAGGGTATTGATACCCTTTATCTTTATAAAGGGTATCAATAATTTAGGCTGCATTTAAAATATAAATCTCTGTACTCCAGCACAGATTTGAAATCAGACAGTGACTATAAGGTTAAAGTGCAGACTGTCAGATTTGAGGGTATGTTCCTTTTATACAAAGTCCCCTTATTGCAGGGTACCAAAAATATTTACTGAATTGGCTTCACTGCTGTTTTATTAGCCAGGTGTGTTTGTTTGCATTGTCAGTGCAGCCCAGCAGACCTGTCAATATCTACTCATGATTCTAGGTTTTGCATGTGAAGTCTGTTAGTCACCAATGAAGTGTCAATGCAGGTCAAGAAATCAATCACAGTTGGTAAAAACATAAGTTTTGTACATGAGGAAGAAGAAGAAAAACCCTAGCAGTCCAACAAATCAGGAACACTTTCCAAGAAGTTGACATCAATGTGTCACAGACTACCATTTACACAGAAGAGCAAACCACTATATATTAATGGACAGCCTGGTTACAATTTGACTAAACGTTCCTAAAATTGTTTGAAGAGTTCTGAACAAAAGATTTATGGACAAACATGTCCAAGGATGGAACCAAATACAAGCATTGCCATTTACTTATACAAAATGCTCTCTATTATGGCTAAAAGTTATCTACATAATTTTAGCCATTTATTAAGTACATTCATGAAAACCGCAAAAAAGCAAGTTATATTTTACGTGTTAACATGTTTAATACATATGGAAAATACCAAGAGTTCAACCACAAGTTTTAATTGAGCCATGTCTGTAAACACTACTGGTGCTCAAAGACCAACACAGTGTTGGATTAAATATCTCAACATGATTTTATGCACCAATGTCTATAGAATTGTTTTTAAACACAGTTGGTGGCTGATCCCCTGATTTATAGAGGGGAATAACTGAAAGCTTTCAGATCTTTAATGATAATGATTTGCATAGATTTAATGAATACATATGTAATGTACGCAATCAATAACACATGTAAATCACTCTGGATAACAGCATCAGTTAATGAGGCTCAGCAATTAAGAAAAAATAGGTAATTGACATGAAATGACATTGGAGATAAGAGCTGCGGAGATATTTTTGAAAAAAACTGGTAAAGTGTCTTTCTTTCGAAAACCAAAGTAGATGGTTAGACATCATTTGTGCAGTTACATACATTTACCTGTTTAAGAGTTTACCCACTGATTAGCTGTTTAAGATTCAATCCATTGATTTGAGCACCCAAATAATTTTTCAGCTCTTGTTCAGCCAGTGGTGATGATGATGAAGAACATCCCCTATGGAGATTTGGTATTGTTTGTGTTGGTGTCGGGGAAGGTGATGGTGTTCAGTGTGTTCATTGACCTTCTGGCTTCCCTAAAAGAAAACAGCATCACTGTGAGCATTTCAACTTCTTTCCTTAAACCATTTCTATCATTTACATACAACTGGGTACTGAGTATTTCTTTACAGTATTAGTCTATAGTGAATATTCCATTATGTATGTACATATCATTGACTATTATCACTCATAATGTTGACTTACTCCAGCTGAAAGAATGTCTTTCGAACCCAAGCCTCTTTCCAGTGGCTGCAGACCTCTCCATCTTCAGTCTCAAAGCTGTGTGGAACACAAGATGACCACATTGATGATGTCCTCACTCATGCAACAGGCTGGAGTTTGTAAAGGTAGGCCTAAACATTTACTTGTAAAGATCTATGTTGTGTGCTACTAGGGGTAGGAGGTTTTTACATGACAGCTTTGACACAGGGAGGGTCCTTCTGCTGAAATCTGGCTCCGATGATGGTAGCGGTTATTTTCTGCTTGGAGACCGTTGTGCAACAGTTGTGGATGTTGTCTGCTTCTGAAGAATTAAAGAAGCATATGTGGTTTAGTATAATTATAGTTTCAAACATCTCCTTTGGAATAGCTCATTTTGTTCTAGAATATGTTACCTTAACAGATTTAATAACACAAATACTTAGAAATAAATGAATAATTTTACCATATATTTCACATCTCTTGGTATAATCTCTTAGTCGTTGAATGAACAGAATCAATGGAGAATTGCAAGAGCAATTCCTGCCAAATGTACTACAGTAGTAAATTGTACCTACCAGCTCTAGAAGCCATCAACGAGAGAACGATGATGAAGAGAGTGAGGCACACCATTGTTCCATAGCACTGCTGCATGTTTGCTATAACGATGTTCTGTAATGTTCTCGACTGTGGTCTGGACTGATTCAGGAGGCTAGAACCCGCTTGGGGAGGAGATGACTGATCTGTCCTGACCAGAACCTCAGCTTTTAAACCCTAAAAGGAGGAACCGGATCTAATGTGTCCAGATGTTTATTTTTAGTTTTGTTAACTCTTTCCTAAGAGGAAGGTCAGCTGGGACAAAATGGTGTATTTGGTGTTTTTGCTTAGTTAGATGTTTCTTGTTTATTTCAACAAGACAATGCCAAACCACATTCTGCACCTATTACAACAGCATGGCTCTGTAGGAAAAGAGTCCGGGTGCTAAACTGGCCTGCCTGCAGTCCAGACCTGTCACCCACTGAAAACATTTGAACGAAAAATGCGACAAAGGAGACCCAAACTGTTGAGCGCAAATCCTATATCAAGCAAGAATGGGAATACATTTCACTTCCAAAACTACAGCAAGTGTACTGGCATATTAGCTATCAAGAAATATATAGCAAGAAAATGCTGCTCAATGGATGACGCTTCACAATGCAGCAGGACAATGACACAAAACATACTGTCAACGCAACCAAAGATTTCATCAGGACTTTTAGACTTGGCAAGCCAATCTCCTTATATGAATCTTATTGAACATGCATTTCAGTTGCTGTAGAGGAGACTGAAGTCAGAAACTCCCCCAAAACAATCAACAGCATCTCAAAGGATGACACCAAGAGTTTGGTGATGTCAGTATTGCATGCGAGGGATTTGCAACTAAATATTAGCTTTTATTCTTGCAAAGTTGAATTGTCTACATACTTAAAATGGGGGATGGAACTCTAAAAGTGCTGTTATACGTAGTTGGTATAATCTATTTGTGTTGAACAGCCAGAAATAAAAGGTACTGTACTTTTGCCTCATATTCATAGTTTATCAAATTTTCATATGCCTTGAGTGTACAGCACATTCAAACATTTTGACTTTACTGTCCTAATACTTATTTAGGGCACTGTATGCTCTAATTCCCTTGGATTTGGACAGATTATTATTTACTTCTGCATTAGTCATTTCCTATGAATTAAACTACATTTTGATATTCCTAGCAGCTTGGTCATTATGACCCATTTTGCTTAATAAACAGTTATGAAACAATTTTTAGCTATTATCAGCTGTTTTATGAATTACAAAGAAAATGGCGTAACAACAGAATTTCTGCTTTTTCATGCCTTCTCAAAGTCCCCATTTATAAGCCAGACTTAGTTTTTTACTGCTTGTTAGAGCTCAATCCATCTCATGACTATTATCCTCATCCAGGCCTTTATCTCATCCCGTCTGGAGTATTTCTAATGCGCTTTTTATCGGACCTCTGCCAAGTGTTTGAGAATGCTTCAGTATGTCCAGAACTATGCTGTATGTGTGTCCTACACCTCCCCATGAGAACACATCCCTCCAGTGCCCTCATCCTCCACTCACTCCCCATATGCACTGACTTTAAAGTCCTGGTTCACAACAACCAGACTATACACCACTGTCTGACCTCATCTTTACTCCCCATGCGCACTGACTTTAAAGTCCTGGTTCACAACAACCAGACTATACACCACTGTCTGACCTCATTTTTACTCCCCATGCGCACTGACTTTAAAGTCCTGGTTCACAACAACCAGACTATACACCACTGTCTGACCTCATCTTTACTCCCCATGCGCACTGACTTTAAAGTCCTGGTTCACAACAACCAGACTATACACCATTGTCTGACCTCATCTTTACTCCCCATGCGCATTGAATATGCTTGGTGACAGGTGTTATGCATGCAGGTACCCTGTATGTGCGTTTCTGTTTTTCCCCTCCTGCCGTTTCCCCAGGTGTCCCTTATGTTCCTGATTGTGCTCATTGGTGTTTCCCACCTGGCAGTCATGAGTGCATCCCCTGACTGCTAAGGTGGACCAATCAGTGGACACCCATCCTAATTGCACCACCTGTTCCTTTTTCCATTACCCAATCGCATCACACATCCCTGGTTTAAAAACCCAGTCAGTTGGTTTTCCCAGAGAGACTCTTTTGCTTTACCCCACATGGACATAGACACTCTTGAGATACATACACTTTTTGATAGTTTCCCTAACCCCTATACCGGGTGTTTATAATATACATTTTAGGTTTGACAGTAGCTTTGGTTGTCTGTGTCGTTTGTTCTCACTGTGCCTTTACACCACACTAATTTGCATGAGTTTTATGTTACATGAAATGTTACTTTTCATGTTGAGCAAACATAAAAAGTTAAATTTCATAGAAAGTTATTCTGGTGTGTCAGTATATACAATTTAGCGATTTCTCAGCAGAAAAATGTATTTATATTCTTAGGTCACTCAGGATGACTCACTATGGGGACACTATATGGGGACACTAAGTAAAAGACCTTTATAGAAAGTTACAAGGACACCAAGGATTTCAAAGCAGAATTTACTTTTTCAGGATCAAAATAAATATTCAAGCCTAGGTAAAAAGATAAAAACATTAAGAAAACCTGCATCAGTCTTCAAAAACATTAGGATCGTATTTGTCAGCTAGACAATAAAAAGGCTTAGTGAAACAACCACACAGTTTAGCAGTAAGTGTCTTATAATCAATCTGGTTGTTATCGGCAAAGGTCTGTGTAGAAAAAAACAACATAATAATGATAAACATAAAAAGTTAATAAAAGACAACTGACAGAGGTGGCGGCTGTGGAACTATTTTATTTACACTATGAAAAGGTGAGTTGTCAGATGTTTTTTGAAGATAGACAGAGCCTCTGCAATCCTAGGGAAGCTGGTTCCACCACTGAGGTGCTAGGACAGAAGGGTGGGAAATAGGATGCTATGGTTCACAGTATCGAAGGCAGCGGATGGATCATGGAGGATGAGAACCGAGGAGAGATTGTCAATTACGTAGAGGAGAGCAGTCTCGGTGGAGTGGCCCGTTTTGAATCCTGACTGGTTAGGGTCGAAGAGATTGTTCTGAGTAGTAAAATCAGTTGGGTGGAGACAGCACGCTCAAAGGTCTTGGAAAGGAAAGACCGGAGGGATACCGGCCTGTAGATTTTGACACCCGAGGGGTCAAGTGTTGCTTCTTGTAAGAGGGGAGCTACTCTGGACTTCTTGAAGTCCACTGGGACATAGCCAGTGCTCAGCAAAGAGCTGATGGGGGAGGTGAGGAATGTGAGAAGGAGGTCTTCTGAGATGGACTGGAGAAGGGAGGAGGGGATGGGGTCAGGAGGGCATGATGTCGGGGGGCCAGCCGTCACTAGCTGCAGGATATCATCTGGTGAAAGCTGGGAAAATATTGTTAATGCTTGAGAAAGTTCTGTGTGTGTGCGACCAATGGACCCGTAAGGCTGAGTGAGTGACACACCTGTATGGCTTTCAGAAAGGTGTGATCTGTTCCTGAGGGGTCCTGACAGAGACAAAGCTTCAATATTTCTGTCAATTATATTTTTGCTAATTTATTGAGCATGAGCAAATAAATATTTTTTCATTACAATTTTTTCTTCGACCAATATTCACTCAGTTTTGTACAGCATTTTTCATATATACAGCTCCAGAAAAAATGAAGAGACCACTGCAACTTTTTCTTTCCTTTCCAGAAAAGTTGAAAAGGAAAGTTTTGAGTGAGGAACAGAAGCGTTCAATTTGCAGTGGTCTTTTAATTTTAACCCTTCTGTTCCCCACTCAAAACCTTCCTTTTCGACCTTTGTGGAAAGGAAAGAAAAAGGTGCAGTTATCTCTTCATTTTTTCCGGAGCTGTATTTACCAGCGACTTGATCTGCAATACAAGCAGGTAGACTTTTGACAGGGACACCTACGAATCATTGGGCCTGGTAGTCCTGACGTGGGGTCCAAGGGCTCATGTCCTCTTAAGGTGAAACAGGACACCAGGATAGTTAGAGAGAGCATCCCTTGGATTCAAAAGGATACCTGAGCACATGTTTCAGACTGACACTTGTCCTCCGGCACAATATTATAGCAACATGAAACTATGGTCTGAGACAGGGGGACAAGAGTCTGTGTGCCTCTATCTGAAGGTAAACCCAGACAGAGCCCACCAGACAGGAAGTAACTCCGCCCACTTCGCCAAGCATCAGACCAAAAGGGACACCAACCAAACACAACCAACCTGAGATATAGTGACAACCATATATTCATGCCAATTAGCACCTATTGAATTTATTTTTGAGAGAATGACAGAGACAGAAAGGGTGACCACCCAATTTACATTAAATTTCCTATCAGACTCCAAAACCATGATCTTGTGTGTCTGCTTGTTTGTGTGCGTGGCATTATCAAAGCAGATGAGTGCGTGTGTGAAAGTGCAATGGTGTCTAAACATTGTATGGCAATTATACTATCCCCAGAAAGCAGAAAAACACTGAAATAAAGATATTCTAGATATTAGTCTGTGTTGAACCAGACCCATGGAGACACATTGGCATTATAATAAACCATCTGTACCACACAACTATTAAACCTGCAGATAAACTGGCAGCTCTGCCTGTTTAACTCTGCTCCTCACTCCAGAATAACATCACAATATAACTTCTGTGTCCTTGGGGATCTTCTGTTGTGTGATGTATCCAACAAGAGAATGGTTTCAGGGGAAATGTCCAAGGACATTTATAGAGAGAATGAATGAGACAAAGAGCAGGAACTTGCATAGGTTATAAACTGCTTGTGGTATTGACGCATGCAAGCTTTTATGGCTGTTTAGAGTGAAATGTGTATAGCTGTGTGCGGTGATCTCATGTTGAAGAAGTGCTCTCTGCACTCCGGTGTGAATGAGCAGAGATGGAGGGACATGGAGTAACAGAAAGAGCAGGAGGCCTGTTTTCATCCTGTCAGGGTAAAAAGAGGTTAAACGTCAATGAAAGTGATGAGTGTTTATGCATTAAGTGGAGTTCATCCCTCACAGACAGGGCTTTCAACAACCTCCTCTCCTTTCTCTTTCTCCTCTCTCTATCCCTTTTCTCCTCTCTCACTTGCTTCTCTTTTTCATCTCTTTCCTCTCTCCTTCCTCTATGCTTTTCTCCTCTCTCTCCTCATCTCCTCATCTCCTTATTCTTTCTATTACCTCATGGTCTCCCGCCCTTCTCCCATTCTCTCTCCCCCTCTCTCTCTCTTCTCCCATCCTCTCTCTAAGTATTTTCCCTGTCTATAGCTCTACCAAACTCCAAACAACTGGCTCACCTGCACCCCACTGAATTCGTGCAAACCTACCTTTTTAGAAGAAAAAGGGGCCATTGATCGGAACACCAGGGAGAACAAGCAAAAAAAGAGAAAAGAGAAGAAAGAGAGAGAGAGAAGGAAAGTATTCCTAAAGGAAAGTATTGACTTTCTGAAACTCTGAGACTCAACAAAGCTCTGTAAATGAAACTTACTGAAACATTCCACCCCATGCTCCTTTTCTCTAATCAGCGGGGATAAATCAATGGAATGTTTTATTGTTTTAATTCCCTCTGACTGCACCCTGTGTTCCTACGCCAGCGGAAAACCAAGTAGATTAACACAAACACAATTAATGCGTGAGTCTGAGTGTGTGTTTGTGTCTGGATTTATCACTGTGTAATAGCCAACCTCTCAGTCTGCTGTACTTTTGGCTAACGAATGACTGCTCTTTATAAGGTTACGAGTGTGTCAAAGTAAAATCCTTCCTTACGTTCGATGGCAAACACACTGTATTCACTTTGCAAATTGATTCATTTGCAGATCCATCCAAAGAGATGGGCCGCTGCTGTTTATGGCTAAATGTAATGAATGTGCTGTTTCCATTCTGACATTGACAGGCTCTAAGTGCAGTGTCTGGGTGCAGAATGGACTCTATGGAAAAGTGAATTAATGCAGAATATATCATCCTCTGTTTTTCTGGCCACTTATAACAGCAAAAATAACTTGTTAAAGATCCCTCACCACGTTCCAGAGCCTAAATATTGTGCTAGTAAATCAGTGGAACTACTGCATTTGAAAGGTTCTTCACTCAAACAGCCATTGTGGTAACAACAGCATATTTAGTGATTTCATTACAATGTTGTCTTTTACTTCCTTAACCCATACATTTCTCTTCATTTATATATCTTCATTGTCGTTTTCTTTTCTTCCTGGTGTATATATTTGTGGTGACATCAGACACTTTAGAGTGTGTGTGTGTTTCTCAGTCTTGGCTGACCTAGGTGTTCATTAAGAATGGATAAATGGGACATTTATACAAGGCTCTCCTTCTTTACAAGCAGTTCAGCTTAATAGAGGAAATCTCTCTTCCTTCTCTCTCCCCCTCCCTCCATCCCTCTGTCCTTCACCATCCCTCCCTCTTTCCTTTTACCTCGCTCTATCTCCTCCCTCTTCTCCCTCCCTTATATTTGCATACGTGATGGAGTGTGTGATTGAGTTCATGCTTGCCTGGGAAAGAATGAGTGTGTTTTCTTATATAGTTGAAAAGTTATACTAAAACCTTTTTGATTCCAGCATTATGGTTTTGAGATCAAATGTTTTACAGTTTTGTCTTTATTGCTTTGCACATTTATCCAAACAGTATTAACTTTTTCAAAACACTTGACATGCATGCCGATACTGAAACACAAATATGAACTTAATTTCTCAAAACAATGAATGCATGATTATTAATACAAGAATAAGTATTTGCATCATAGAATGAAAGGTTATTTTGATCAGTCATTACTCAATGGCGAAAAAAATACTAAGCAGGACACACATTCAATATCTCCTAGCATGATCTCTTTTATATCTAAGTGCCATTTGTTGTTGATTCTATAATGATAGTATGTACCATAAAAGCCAAGTAAACATATTAACCCACAGCATTGGGTCTCTTTTTTTCTTAGTAAAGAGGACCTACTTATTCTCTGCTGTATCTACATAGAATAACAATAAAATACACAAAGCAAACAAATCACTGCAAAAACAGCAATTTAAAAAATTGCAAATTGTATGATGTAATAGCATTGTATGAAGTATTGTCATTCTTGAGGAGTTAATCACACTGATCCCCTCTTCCCTTCCCCTTGCAATTATGTATAGGTGACATCTTTAATGCCTGAACACGGACTGATTGCAAATACGTTTTTGTACATGACCTACCTGTCAAGAAGAGCAGACCTCCATTGTACAAGTGAGAAGAACGTCGTCTGAGCTGAAACACCTATCCATAGGCGGAAATCTTTGGGGGGACAGGAGGGATACAACCCCCCCATCCTGGTGAAAACTATGATTTGTCCCCTCAAATATATCACTGTAAACATTACTATGTAATTTCTATATTAATAAGACACTGTGAAAGCACTTCTGCTGAGATAGTGTAAATGTAAAAAGTAATGTACAAATATGTCGGTTCATACTTGTTCTATCCTTACCTTCACTTGTGTTGTAGTAAGTCTTTCTGTTTGCAAAGAACCTAGGTTAGTGATAGACACTTTATAGCGTGTTTTTAAGTTTCAAAAGATTGTGATCCCTCCGCCCTTTGCCACAAAATGGTTTGATCCACTGCCCCCCCAAGCCCTCAGCAGTGGCACATCCTGCAGTTACAATGCATGTGTGGGAATCTGACAGTCTGTCATTGGTGGCTGACTTTCAGTAAGTAGTTCAAACAGAGGATCTGTTAGACATTTCTTCTGCCACTCAATACAGTAAAACACATTTCTAACCGTCTCCAGCCTTCATTTTCGCTGAATTGTCAACGTCACACTTTATGTTAGCTAACGGTTAGCTGACATTTGCTAGCAAGCTACAGTAACATCAACCAATGTTAGCAGCTGTTTGATTTCGTGTCAATGAGAAAAGCTTGCAATGCAATGTATGTAGTGTTCCTTAGCTGGCAAGGTGACTGTTCGTGCCTACTGTTTGAAAGGCATTCAATGCACATAGCTAACGTGGGGTTAATCCAATAAGTTTGTTTTATGTTGGTAGGGTTCACACACACAATAGCTGAATTTGCAGAACAGTAGCGAGCAAATCGATGGCGCAAACTAAAACAATATTACAGCATTACTTTTGGTGTCCCCTTAATGAATTGCTCTTGAGAAAATTTCATGTAACTGTCCCCTCCAAAGCTGATATCCGATTTTTGCCCCTGCTGTAAACCTGTATGCTTCCCGTAGGCCTCGTTACATGTGTCAATGAGCTCTTAGACTAACTCTTTATAATCAGTGCATCTTTGGTGGAATATTTTTTTGTACAAGCTCCTGGACTTTGATAATGTAAGCTTCCTTGTCTCAGTCATAGTTTTTAGAAAACAAATTACACTTCCAATTTTTTGAGGGGATCTCTTATGGTTAATTCATGACTAAGAGACTGTTAGCTTACAATTTGTGGAAGTTAATGTTACGAGTCATAAAGACACTCATGCTCAAACGTTATATAAACAAAACCAGACACCATGTGCTTGTTGACAGACTTTACCACCTGTTCACCTCGTTTTTTTGCACCCCCCAACTGTTCATGTCAAGGGGCAGCAAACAGTATATTCTGGCCCTATCGTTTTAATTAATATATTTTAAATGTGTGTGGAGTTTCGGGTGCATTCTTTTGGTGTGTGTGTTGTTAATACTTTTATTAACAACACTCTAGACTCTAGACTCATTAAGGTAATGGACACGTATTGGACAATTGCCCAATTAATTGACACAGCGGTGATTGGCTACAGTGCGTCCTTTCTGGACACAAATGGGGTGATTACAGCTGCTGTATGGAGCGGCAAATGAAGAGAATGAGGAACCTATTGGACGAGGGTGATGCGGGATCCGCCAACCACACCTGGAAACACCATTGATCGATGAGCCTTTCTTCCCGCCTCACAAAGGGAAGTAAAACCGTTCAATTGAGTTGAGTATAGTATTGCGGTAGATTCTCCTATTCAAGTATACTGTAGGCTGTGGATTCCCTGTGGGCCATCCCCACTTTATCCGCTGTGTTACAGGTTGTAGTTGCCGAAGGGTGATTCAGCGAAGTAATAGTGTGAGGGTGACATGGACTTGACCACTCACTCTGGCCTGCTTCCTGGAGTATGAGTGGCGACATTGGATTGGATCCTTTTTTTCGTCCACTACTGCATCTGAGTATTTGAAACTGGTATTTGGATATTTGATCTGAAACTATAGTTCTTTAAATTTCCCTTTGACTGATTTCATCTTGGCCCCTCTATGGGCCCGTCTACTTCTATGGGCCAGTCTACCTCTGTGGGCCTACCTCTGTGGGCCTGTCTACCTCTATGGGCCTGTCTACCTCTGTGGGCCAGTCTACCTCTGTGGGCCAGTCTACCTCTATGGGCCTGTCTACCTCTGTGGGCCTACCTCTGTGGGCCAGTCTACCTCTATGGCCTGTCTAACTCTGTGGGCCTACCTCTGTGGGCCAGTCTACCTCTATGGGCCTGTCTACCTCTGTGGGCCTGTCTACCTCTGTGGGCCAGTCTACCTCTGTGGGCCTGTCTACCTATGTGGGCCTACCTCTGTGGGCCAGTCTACCTCTATGGGCCTGTCTACCTCTGTGGGCCTGTCTACCTATGTGGGCCTACCTCTGTGGGCCAGTCTACCTCTGTGGGCCTGTCTACCTCTGTGGGCCAGTCTACCTCTGTAGGGCTGTCTAACTCTATGGGTCCGTCTACCACTTTGTCTTTGCTCTACTCTCCACCTCTTACCTGGTCTGTTCTTGTAAATAACAACTCAGAGGTGACCTCATTTATGCATGAACAAGGAGTTATTGCTGATTGAACAATTGTGCCACTCATACTCCAGGGCCTGCTTCCTGGAGTATGAGTGGTGACATTGGATTGGATCCTTTTTTTCGTTCACTACTGCATCTGAGTATTTGAAACTAGTATTTGGATATTTGATCTGAAACTATAGTTCTTTATATTTCCCTTTGACTGATTTCATCTTGGCCCCTCTATGGGCCCGTCTACTTCTATGGGCCAGTCTACCTCTATGGGCCTACCTCTGTGGGCCAGTCTACCTCTATGGGCCTGTCTACCTCTGTGGGCCAGTCTACCTCTGTGGGCCCGTCTACCTCTATGGGCCTGTCTACCTCTGTGGGCCTACCTCTGTGGGCCAGTCTACCTCTATGGGCCTGTCTACCTCTGTGGGCCTGTCTACCTCTGTGGGCCAGTCTACCTCTGTGGGCCTGTCTACCTCTGTGGGCCAGTCTACCTCTGTGGGCCTGTCTAACTCTATGGGTCCGTCTACCACTTTGTCTTTGCTCTACTCTCCACCTCTTACCTGGTCTGTTCTTGTAAATAACAACTCAGAGGTGACCTCATTTATGCATGAACAAGGAGTTATTGCTGATTGAACAATTGTGCAAATGAGTTTTGTGCACATGAAGAAGATTTTCACATTCAAGGTTGTAGTTTGTACCAACTGTCACCAAATGTTTCAATTTTGTTTAACGTGATTTAATCAACTGAGTTTTGCCAGGTTGTTTTGTAGATAGTTGTTTATTCTGTTTGGCAGAAATATGCTTATAATTGGCATTGTGTGTGAAAGCAATGACTAACTGCTTTGTGAAATATAAACACTGCTGTGCTCATTAGGTTATAATGGAGATCAACTGAGTTCAACTGAAAAAAAATTTGAGAAAGTCACAGACTTATTATAACCCAAAAACTGTATACATAAAAACATACCCTTAAAAATGTGACATCCTGGTTTTTGTACTATGAACTCATCAAAACACTTGATAGCAAATCCACGATACAAATGTTTAGAGAACAGTCTAAACTGCTTCAGCTGCAAATAAAAACACTGGTAATGTGACTGTGTGTTTGAGAGACAGTGTGGCTGTGACACAGGTGGAGTGTAATTGTATGTGTATGTGTGTGTGTATGACACTGCAGTCCTTATCTCTAGGTAGACCACTGCACCATAGTGGATACTGTTAGAGGGACACACACCTTCACCTTGAAACAGGAGGAATAAGCAGCATGTCTAATGTGGAGGTTATTTCATCTACTGATTTCCAGAGGGAGAGATACACAGTGATTCTGATTCACCTTAACGCAAAGCATGTAACAGTCAAAGGCTTCATAAACAACTGGTGGAAACTAAAATAATGAAATGAGTTGTTACTTTTCAGACAACGCAGGCCTGAATCGATTTAGCTGGGGCTTTCCCTCTTTATTTCCATGCTTCCTCCCATGCTGTTTCTTTCTCTCTATTCTTTTTTCTGCCCTGCACACCCTTTCCCCAGTGCTACAATTTCTCCATTCCCAGGCTACTCAAAGCTCCTCTGTGACCATGAAGATGACTTTCATTCTGTAAAATGGATGCATAGAAGGATCCTGAATACCCAATCCTTCATTATATATGTTTTAATGACCATGTTGTTCTTTCCTCAATGTGATAACTGAAGTTTGAACAGTACTTCACATTCATCTTTAATAATTGCATGTAAAGTACACTTTGTAAAGTTGACCAACAATTGTATGACAAAATGTAACGGTTGTTTATCAACATTATCTTACACTCAATATGAGAGAAATCAAATATTGATCTGAGGTAAAATTATTAAAAGTAAAAATGAATTCTTAATAAAATAATGAATATCTCCCAAAAACATGAGACACAATTATTGGCATGCCTAGGAATTCTTATGAACTAAATCTGATAGAAACCTCTTCCCATTGATTTATATTTTCTAAGTTCATCAGAATAATTTTGAACTCTTAAGTGGTCATCCATCACTTCCTGTCTCACTGGGGTATAAATATGAGGTGACACAGATCAAACTCCCTTTGTCATCTATCAGCAAGGGGATGGTAAAAGAACACACAAATGAAACGAAACAGAAGGTCGTTGACCTTAATAAATTACGCAATAGCTGTTAAAAATATCTGAAATCACCCATCTCCACTCTTAGGGCAATAATTAAGGAGTATAAATCAACTGATGCTGTGACAAACCTGACTAAAAGAGAACCCAAGTTTATTTTGCCCCACACACAGCAAGGAAGATGGTTCAAATGATAAAGAAATTGTGCCGAGATGATTGTTGGAGAACGGCAGAATTTTGTTAAATCTTTCGGGTCTCTAAGTCTCAAAAACTACAACTACACATAATCTACACGTAAACAAGCTCTTTGGACATCTTGCCAGAAGATGGCCAAGACAAGGCATCAAGACATCTGATCATTGGAACCGGTTCCAATCACATTTAACAAACACCATGCCCTGATGTCTTGATGAGAGCAAAGGCTGGAAGTTCCAAAAGCCTTTTTGGTAGGCAGGGGTGACTAATTGTTTTGGTGCCTTGGTAGTTCCAAGATTCAACCACTTTCTGCAATTCTCCAAAATTGTGAACTGTTTGACTCTGTATCTCCTTAACATTAAAGATATGCAGACATTAAACTGTCACCGTCTGTCGGTCTGGCTTTGTATTTAGACTTTACACAGCACTTCTCATTCTTTTTCCATCTTGTCTCTCCATTCCTGTATAGGAGATCAATGGTCTGGATGAGGTTAGGGCTTCTCTCAAGTCAAGTATTGTTCTCTCAGCGCTGTCCTGTCTTCCCCTGGGCCGGACCACAAGCCTGCCTGCCTGTCTCCTGTCTAGCCCCAATCAATTACACACACACCAATCAATTACACACACACTCAGCACACAGGTACCCACTGAATGTATGGTAATTATCCAATCTCCTCAGTGGTCACGCCTCAGTGTGTGTGTGTGTGTGTGTGTGTGCGTGTCTATGGGCCCTGTCTTGGCCTAGCTCTGGTAAGGTTGAAGGGTGTAGGAAGGCGACCCCCATCTGAGATTCACCCGTCCATGTACATAATCATCAACTAAGCAAGTGTCTGCACATTGCAGTGTGCTTCTGAGTGGGAGGAGGGCCATGTGTGCTAGATGTTTATTTGATGTGTCGAGCGTGTGTGTGTTGGAGGAGCTGCGGCATCTGGTTAATAACTTCCTGTTTATCACTCTGATTTTCTACCTTATCACGCTGTGATCCTACCGGCCTTTCCCGTTCACTGCTGTGTGAGTACCCACCCAGTCATCTCAATCATCCTGTGTTTCAGCAAACCTCCTAACGCGCCAGCGACCCATTTTGTCTGAATGAAAGAGAGATTTATGAGAGTCATAGAAACCCTCTGCGTCTCCATCCGAATCTGCCTCTGGGGCGAGAGGTCCCACTGAGTGACATTGATGAGAGTGAATAGTGATCAGAAGGCATAGGTTGCAGTGTGCATGACGCCAGAATCAGGAAGAAAGCTTTAGGTGGACGTGTGTCTCTGTCTATATGTTGTTCTGTATGTTTTCGTAGACAGGCACCCAATGCTTACTGCCCCCAGTTCCAGCTCCCATCTGGAATGCACAACAGTTTGAGATGTGTAATCAGGAAGGTGGGAGGAATTTTTATAGGACTTCCTTTCCATCTCTTTGCTGTTGGTTGGAATATTCTGGCATCTTTGGGTTTGGGTGTGTGGGTATGTGTGTGTGTGTCTGAGAGAGAGAAAGAGAGAGAGAGAATGTTGTGTGCTACATCAATGTTGACTGCCTGATTGCAGTCCGCTCATGCAGTTCTGTTCATGCATGTCTGGTCATGCATGTCTGCTCATGCATGAAACCCATCTGAGTGTCACAGACAACTGTCCTCCCAATCTCTGTGTCATTAGCACACGCCAGAGCCAGGTCATTAAAAAGTACCAAACAGTAGAAGCTCTCTGATTGGTTATTTGACCTTTAAAGGGTAATTGGCACTTTTAAAAAATGAATAAAAACTCTGTGGAAAGCATGACCCGTTTTACTGGCTACAATAAACCCAAACAATAAAATATGTTTCTCCATAAAACCAGGAGCCAGGTTATTGGAAAGGACTCTTAAAATGTTTCAAAGTGGAAAGAACAGGGAAATGTTTTTTATTTTCCCCTCTCTGTGATACCCTCAGAAATAGTTATCATAGTAATCATAAAAACACATCCATCTATGTTAGAATACCAACATAAAGTATAACTTTAGTAGCTACTCCAACTCTAACCCTTTAGGTTTTTTCAAAACTGATTGCTATTCCGGTCCCTGACCAGCAGAAAGGAATGGAAGATTTACACAACATTTTATGAAGATTTTACTGGCTGAAACATAAAAGTCATACCATGAAAGTGTGACTTTGAACAGCAACATTTTGAATTCCTCCCTGAACCCAAACTATTGTCACATCAAAGAAAGCCTGTGTTTTTCCCTTGCCTCTGAAATGGCTGCTGTTAAAGGAATACAAGTGGAGCGATATGAGAATGGTAAGTGGAGGGGATTGAGCTAGAATGGTTTGGAAGCTCTATGAAGAACTATGTGGAGAAGGAGACAGAGAGAAGGAAGTTGCACAAGGAGGAGAAACGTTGGAGAGGATATTGAGCAAACAGAGATGAGAGGAGCATGAAGAGGAATTGTGAGTAAAAGGAGGAGAGATTAAGAAATCTGAGTTATAGAGGTAAGACTGCAGGAGAGGAGAGACTGGTAATAGAGATGGAAAGGTGGAGTAAGACTACTAATGGAGAAATGCTGTGAGTCCAGTGATGGAAAAATGGAGAGGTAGAGGGCTTCTAGGGTTGGAGAAATCCGGTAGAGAGGTAGAGTAAAACTAAAGATGGAGAGATCAGGTGGAGAGGTAGAGTGAAACTAGGAATGGAGGGATCAGGAGAGGTAGAGTAAGACTAGAGATGGGGAGATCAGGTAGAGAGGTAGAGTAAAACTAGGAATGGAGGGATCAGGAGAGGTAGAGTAAGACTAGAGATGAGAGATGAGGTGGAAAGGTAGAGTAAGACTGGATGGAGAGATCAGGTGGAAAGGAAGAGTAAGACTTGGGATGGAGAGATCAGGTGGAAAGGAAGAGTAAGACTTGGGATGAGAGATCAGGTGGAGAGGTAGAGTAAGACAAGTGATGGAGAGATCAGGTGGAGAGGTAGAGTAAGACAAGTGATGGAGAGATCAGGTAGAGAGGTAGAGTAAGACAAGTGATGCCATCAAGTCCAGTTCCGCTCCCTTTGTCATTGCGACCCTCTAATCAGAGGCTGATTTAGACCAGGAGCACCAGGTGGGTGCAATTAATGATGAGATCAAACAGAAAAGTCTCTGGACCTCATAGGGGAAGAGTTGAATACCTCTGGTCTGTTTTATGAACTTACCACCTGTGTTTACTAATACACCCTATCTGGGGCTCTTTTAATATCCTGATAGCAAACATCATCATCATCATCATCAATGGCCAATGTGGTAATTCAGTATCATTACTGAACATGACTGTCTGTGGACATTAGACACACAACATTACACCAATTGCTGCCGGCATCAAATGGGCTGGAAAACTAGATACCATTCCGGCTCCATCACTCACACCAGGCTAGAGGAAATCCACAGGAAAGGGACAAAGGGGAGAATGTAGCCACAGATGGAGCATGAAGAAAAACAGGGATCCTCTCGTTTGTTTTGGGTTCTGGAGGACTGCTTTCAGAATGACCTTACAGGATGAGGCAAGTCTTGAGTTGTGCCCTGAAAAAAAATGACATGGCAGCTTTCTGGTGAACCCCGTGTGTGTACTGCATTCCCCTGGTATCTCAAAGCAGGTGAAACCCTTTCCCACACAACATCGGAATGCAAAGCTGTTGACCGACGTCTATCTCTGTGAAAGTAACATCGGTGAAACAGAGGGGATGATGGGAAATGCCATTTGTGGCGCGAAACACAATTTAATATGACATGAAAGCTGTCATTATCATCTCCTGGGTTAGAACCACCCTACGACTGACAGACACACTAGCTAAATTAATTTCTTGTTTTAAGGGTGTGTGCCTTCTACCTCTCCTCTCCACCTTGGCAAACACATTTACATCCCATTCTTCCTCTGTGTCTGACATTGGGAGGATAATGCCATTATATCCTAATTTTCCACTTAACATACTCTGTGTTGGGTATTTGTGTCACATGACAGTTGGAGAAATGAACTAATTCACACACATTAAAGAGCAAAGGGGGAGAGGAATGTGTGTGTGTGTGTGTGTGTGTGTGTGTGTGTGTGTGTGTGTGTGTGTAAGCCACAACTAACTTTTGACTTGGTCCCCTGCAACTTAACATCAACTGAGTAAGTTAATTAAACAGTTTTGATTGTTCTTTAGGTTATGGTGGGTTGATAGTTTGCTTCGATGTTCATCTTGTTCTGTTTGTTGCTATTGTCTGGTCCCAAACATGAGTCTCTCCAGTAGTGTAAATTAGGGAGAATAACAAGCTTGTTGAGTGAGTTTGTTAGCTTGATTAAGTGCGCCCATATGCTCTAGTCACTGGAGAGAGAGACAGCAAAGTACCACAATATGAAAACAGGCCTGAATTACAATTTAAATACACTCATTTGATTTCTCTTCAAAGTGCAATTAATGGGCAGTTCTCCCTCTCTCACTAATATATTTACGCAATAAAGCACAAGAGGTGTGCTATATGGTCAATATACCACTGCTAAGAGTTGTTAGGCAGAACGCTTAGTGGAGTGGCTGGACACAACGCTTAGCCATGGTATATTGGTTATATACCACACCCCCTTGTTTCCTATTGCGTTTATAAACCGATTACCAACACAGTTAGAGAAGTTAAAGGTGTGATTTGATCATATACCATCATATACAAAGATATTTTAAAAGATGTGGTCTCATATACCCTGGCTCTCAGCCAATCAGCATTCAGGATTTAAAGCACCCAGTTTATAAAAATATATAGTTATCTGTTCTCTCTGTCCTTTTCTCTTTCTGTCGGCATATCTATCCATCTCTCACTATATATATCTCTCTGTTGTTTTCTCTTGTTCCTTCTGTCTCTTTTCGGACATTTTTCAGTCTCTCTTCTTCCCCCTTCTGTGCTGTCTGATATGCCTTGCCCCATGTCACTTTTCTGCTCTCCACCTATTCTCCACCTTCTCTTTCAGTCCTCCACCTGTTCTCTTTTTGACCTCCACCTATCCGACATCATTTTCCACCTCATTTTGTGAGCAAAGTACACATTATGTTCTCTGTGTTGGACTGTCTCTTCCACTCATGTTCCTTTAACCTGTTTTCTTTAGTCTCTCCCTCTATTCTTCCTCTATTTCTTCATCCCTCTCTCTTCTCTCTCTGTATCTCTACCACTCCCACTCTCTCTGTCTGCTCATTTCCACACATTGAGCTGGTGAAATTAACCTTTCAGAGGAACAATACCATTACAAGCCTGGATGAATATCGCTGTGTTAGCGCTCGCGTGTGTCTGCCATTCCACAGGGAAAACATCAATGCTGCCTTTTGTTTTTTCCTCTTGTCTTAGATTACCATTTGTTTTATTAATGTTATGGTAATCACCTTTCTCTCCTCTGTCGTCCCCCTGCCCAGGAATGAAGGAAGGCTCAGAGGACACCCACTGATCTGTGTGCCTCTGGAGACCTGCACGGCTCTGCCAGTTTCCACCGTGTCAATCTTTTATGAATACAACTGGAGGAAACAAGCAGCTAAGGGGCCGCCGGAGACAATGTGGCAACAGTGGGCTTGGAAATGGAGGAAAATCACTCTAGCAAAGGGGCTTAGTTCATTATTCAGATATTTACGCAGACCTTTTTCCACAGTCAGAGGGCTGAACAAAATGCCTTAGGCTTAACAAAATGCAGAATTACAGTCTTAGAAATTATTATGTATAAAGGTGATGTAGTGTGGAGGTTCTGAAAACCCTCCTCCGGGGCCACCAGCCGTGCATGTACTTGAACTATTCCGGAACCATCTGACTCAATTCATCAACCAGTCATCAAGACCTTGATTAGGCGAAGGACATGAGCTAATTCCCAGTCTCAACTAAACAGTTGAATGTTTGGCGGTGCCTGAGGAGGGGATTGATAGACGCTGGTGTGGCGATTGTTCTCCCCCCTTGCGATATCGCTGTGTGGTAGGAGAAGCATTTGCTGTACAGACTGGTTCCACCACTGCACTGGCAATGTGTGTGTGTTTACCACTCTATTTGAAGTAGTCCCTCACCTGCAGTAGACAGCCTATAAAATATTAATTAAGACGCAGTAGCAAGGCTGTGTGCTCGGTCTGCTGAACAGCACGTCTGCGTTTGCGTGTGTGTGTGTGTAAGGCCTAATGATTATGACTGTTTGCAGCAAGGAGAGACTTCCTTACCGTCACCTCTGCTCTCCGTCCTGACCTGTCCTCCCCTCTCACCCTCCCTCTACAAGTCTCTGCTTCCTCCTCCCCTTTCTTTCCTCTCCTTGTCTCTCTCCCTCTATCCCTTTCTTCTATTCTCTCATTCTCTATATTAACGGTTGTTCCACCCATTTCCCTGCCTTACTTTCTCGAGTCCACCTGTAGTACATTAAATTGACTGGGCATGGTTGGGAATAGCACACGCCTCTCTACATAAGGTCCCACAGTTGACAGGGCATGTCAGAGCAAAAACCAAGTCATGAGGCTCTGATACAGGTTTGTCCTTGGGCACAGATCGGTGGAAGGGTACCAAAAATGTCAGCAGCACTGAAGTTCCCCATGAAGACAGTGGCTTCCACCGTTCTTAAATAAATAACTGTATGCAGGCATATTGATTTCCCTCTATTGCATGACTATGGACAGTAAGATTGTAGCACCTCCTGCTGTATGTAATGGGAAAAATCTCATTCTACACTAAAATTGTTTGTTACCCCAAAAGAAAATACACAATACCATGAAATTTGAAGTATCCTAGTCAAAATGTCAGGAACGTTTTTTTTTTACCACTCAACCCAGATAACATGAAATAAACAGTATCTTATCGTACTCAGTAGTTGTCATTACTCCAAAAGTTCAGTCACTCATCTGGAAAAGGAATCTGTATCTCCAGCGTTCCCTCCACACAGAGCACTCACTGGGATGGGCTCTTCATTTTCAAGCACAGAAGTTCAAGTACAGAATAGAACAAGCACAGAACAGAACCCCATTTAAAAACCAGTGGAAGCTCTTTACAGAAAAGACGACAAAAGAAAAGTCAAATAACCCACTGGAATGGAATTCTTGATAAAAACTTTACAAAAATAAATAAAACAGGACCTTTGGTCTTTGTAATACTGAAATCAAGTCAGAGGGTTCAGTCAGCAACTTTGCATTACCGTAATAGGATCTGTTTGACAAAAGTAGCACGAAGAACGCACCTCACAGGACATAACGCCAATAGCACTCAACATTCTCTTGAGTTAACAACGTCCTTTCACACTTGACATATGCTCATGGAGTGTTTTTACTCGATGATGAAGCAGCAGTTCAGAGGTTAGGATCATCAGCAGTGTGTACAGTATGTGTGTTTGTGTGTGTGTGTGTGAGACCAAACCCCCTGACCCAGTTAAGGGAAGACAGAGGGGAAAGATAAAGGGGAAGGACAAACGTAGGAGTAAGGGAGAGAGAGAAGAGTGGCATAGAAAGAGAAAGAGAAGATGGATATTTGAAGAGAGAGAGAGGGAGAAGAGTGGCATAAAGAGAGAGAAGAGGGACAGAGAGAAAGAGAGAAGAGAGAGAAGAGGGTAATGGGTTTTGCATGGTTCCTCTCTGTCTAAAAATGGAAGCAGACTCTCTTAAACCACACCCCCCCCACACACACACACACACACTCATACACACACAGTACCATGTTCATAAGTCTCATGATTTAGTCATGAAGCCCCTCTGCTCATCACCAAAAACAACCCCCAGAGTCCACTCCAGTCACTCTCTCTCACACACACACACACACACATAAACACATACTCTCTCTTTCTTCCATCCTGTCTGTCTTTTTCAACCGATTCTGGCCAAAGAGCCCAATTCTTGGGAAATATTCAGTGCGGGATCACAGTGAGTCTGTGTGTGTGTGTAAGTCTGTGAACACAGTGTTAATATGAGGTTCTTGTTCTGTCAGTCAGTTTAAACGCGTTCCAGTCTGGTGCTCTTACAGGTGTCCTCTTTCTCTGTGCATTGAAATGAAGACAAGGTGAAAGAGGAGGAGTGATCCATCTCTTCTGTCATGCTCACCTGTTTCCAAGCACTAAACACAATGAGAGCAGATTGATCACTGAAATGGAAGGCACCATCAGTGATGCAGCACACTCCCCTGAACGCACACACACAAACACACACACACACTCATAAACACACAGAGATTTTCAAACGGGGAGATAAGCACAATCAATATCATGGAATTATCTTCCCTGCATCCAAATAATGACCTTATCCATTTATTCCTGTTGGCTTTGTGTATTTGATCAGATTAGATATGATTGTCCCACCAGATAGCTGAATATTGAACGCTTTTGCAACAAAAGACGTCACAAATGTTTGACTTGTGTCTGTGCTTGATGAAGTAGCCTATTTTAGCTGTATACAGTGTTACCTTATTACCTACGATATGACTTAACCTAACTACACCTTGGCCTGTTCAATCCCTACTGCCTTACTACTGCGATAACCAGGCATTCTGAGCCCAGTTGTACTGTACCTGTTAGTTGGCGCCCAGTGGAGTGAAACAGGCTGCAGTGCTCTCTGTCCCGAGGATCAGCAGGGTATTGTATCTTTCATAGCTCTTAGGTCAGTGGCCTCCATGTGGATTCTGTTGCTGTAGAGGTTGGATATTTAATCATTCCAGTAGCTGGTGGTGTATTGGGCTCTGACAGTGTCTGGGGCTATGAGGGTTGGAGAAGAGCTATTGGGGATTGGGGCAATGTGTTCTCCATATTAAAACCATTTTCACTAGTCTGAGAGAGATGCAAGGATTCTGCCTTCTCAACTCCTCTCGCTGTACAGTACCTATTTGCCCTTAACGCTCAAGGCAATTCATAAAACTAGTCTGGCCTATGCATGTATTACACCCTCAAACCTCTTTCTCAACCCCTCCCTCCCTCTCTCTGGGTATTACCCTGGTTTCTTGCCTGCTAATTCCTAGTGAAGGCAGCTTTGACCCTCCATCTCTCTATTTGAGTCACCCAGGGCAGACAGAGTGAGAGACAAAGAGAGCGAAAGACAGAGAGACAGAGGCAGACAAAGAGACAATAACCAAACAAAATTGAGAGACAGAATGAGACAGTTACACACACGCACACACAGGGAGAGAGACAAACAAACACAGAGACAGTGAGAGAGAGAGACAAGTAGCAGAAATAGTTATATGAATAATGTATCAGAGAACCTGTGTTATATGAATATAAATCCCCTGCAATCTAACTGTTTGATAGAACCCCCATACTTACACCACCATCTCACATGTGCCTGGAAGGATAACTTACTACATCTATGGGTAACAGGAAGGATAAATTACTATATCTATGGGTAATAGGAAGGGTAACTTGCTAAATCTATGGATAACAGGAAAGGTAACTTACTAAATCTAAGGGTAACAGGAAGGGTAACTTACTAAATCTATGGATAACAGGAAAGGTAACTTACTAAATCTAAGGGTAACAGGAAGGGTAACTTACTAAATCTATGGATAACAGGGAGGATAAATTACTAAATCTATGGGTAACAGGAAGGGTAACTTACTAAATCTATGGGTAACAGGAAGGGTAACTTACTAAATCTATGGGTAACTGGAAGGATAACTAACTAATTACATGGGTATCAGGAAGGATAACTTCATAAATTTATGGTAACAGGAAGGATATGTAACTAAATCTATGGTTAACAGGAAGGACTAGGTACTAAATCTATGGGTAACAGGAAGAATAATTAGCTAAATATATGGGTATCAGGAAGGATAACTAACTAGCTCAAAAGGTAATAGGAAGGATAACTTAAAAATCTAAGGGTAACAGTAAGGATAACTAACTAAATATATGGGTGTCAGGAAGCATAACTAAGTCAACTTACTAAATCTATGGGTAACACAAAGAGTAACTTACTAATTCTATGGGTATCAGGAAGGATAACTTCATAAATCTATGGGTAACAGGAAAGACAACTTACTATTTCTACGGGTATCAGGAAGGATAACTTCCTGTCGATGGGTAACTGTAACGGCCGGCCACAGCCTCTGCCCTGCCGTTTGTTACATTTCTGTGTTTTGTTCTAGTTTCTCTGTTTCTTTTTTCAGTTTAGTCTCGTTACTGTATTACTTTCACCTGTATCTAGTTCGCCCACTAGTCCCTTTTTATGTTCCTCCTGCCCTAATGTTTCTGGTCTGTCATTGTTGCAGTTGCTGTGGCTATTGCTTGTTTCATGTTACATTTGTTTCTCATGTTCTCTGATTTTCCTGGATCAAACAAACCTTATTTGAAGAACCTCAGCACCTGTGTCTTGCATCCTCATTACGTGACAGTAACCGTGACAGTAACCGTGACAGTAACAGGAAGGATAACTTACTAAATCTTTGGTTATCTGAAGGATAACATACAATAGCTAAGTGTAAGAGGAATTCACATTTTCTTATTCTGTAGACACTAGATGATTTTTACTCCAAATCCGGGCATTGAAATAGAGACTCAGATTAATTATGATGTGATTTCCTGCTCTATAGCTCACATTTTCAGCAATTAGTGGGGCCTTCATACTGCCAAATAGGAATACATTTCAAGACATGCTACATAAAAAAAGCACAAAAAAAATGAAAACGCTTCAATAATGCATCAATCTGCCAGTTCAGTGAAAAAATCCTTCCTCTTACCAGAAATTCTGAAAACAAGGTAAACAGTCAATATTCAGACACAACAACAAGTTTGAACAGCGAATAAAACCAGTCATGTTGAAACAAATTAGAATTATGATTAATTAGAGTATGCAAAATAAACAACAACACTGAGAGGAAAATAAGTCATAGTAATGTTGTCATGAAATCTCTTCATCAGCTGTAAATGCACATTATGAGTGTTACTGTGCTGGTGGATCAAACACCTCCATTTCTCCCAAAAGAGCTGCTTGCCGAACAATTTTCAACTACTAAGGATATACAGACTTTTCTTGGTCAAGTAAATCAATTTACAAAACCCAACCACTTTAGGTTAAGACTTTTTTTTGTGTACACTCACTTTAGATAGACGAGGTTCCAGGTCTTGACTCTGGTAAAGGTCCTTGGGTCCAGGTCCCCAGACAAGGTCCCTGGGGGTTAATCATGGTGTGTGTCCCAGCCTTGTTTGTCCTGTGCGGGAGGCCCATTGGTAGTGCCATCTCTGGAGAGCCAGGGGAGCTATGGCGAGTCAGGCCCGGCAAGAGCTGCTATTACAATATGTTTGGTGCTCTGCCTGCCAACTGCTGAGCTCTTATTAAATACACACAGTCAAACACACACACACACAAAGTTGAACACACACATGAACACAAGCACACACAGTTGAACACACACACACATTGTCTTTTCTGCGCTGCCTGTGAACTGCGAAGCTCTTATTAAACATTGATCTGCAAGCTGTTTTGTGTCACTGCTTCGCTAAGGAATTCATTAGCTTGTCGCCACGCACCACTGTGCCTCCTCCGCCCCAACACCCACCCACCCACTATGGCAGGTGAAAAGAGACTTTAATAAGCTATTGAAACGGCCTAATGTGCATACCACCGCGTATGCGACCGTGTGTACGTCTATACGCGTATGCAACCGTGTATACGTGTATACGTGTATGCACCCATGTATACGCGTATGGCAGGTGAAAAGGGACTTTAATAAGCTATTGAAACGACCTAATGTGCATACCACCGCGTATGCGACCATGTATACGTCTATACGCGTATGCAACCATGTATACGTGTATACGTGTATGCACCCATGTATACGCGTTCCTATACCCGTATACACGACGCGTCAGTATACAGGTTCAGTCGACTGTCATAGACGACCTACCCAGACGACTGAACGCACGTGTATACGCGTGCAGATATTATCCCGTACAGTAGAGGGCGCAGAAACCCGGGGATCTCTAGTCTGTACGAACAGGAAGTTGTTAAACACCTCCAACGAAGAGAGGAGGAGCGGGTTCGTTTTTCGGCTAAATACAGGTGAGTTAAGATAGTCTTTTCATCTAGCTAAAATCACCAGGCATGTGGAGGTGCTTGGTTGTGCAATATAGCTAGTTACCAGTGAGTTTTGTTGCCTCGGTTTGCTAGCGACATTGTAATTATTTTTTTCACTCTCGAACATTTCATCAATGTGAACTGTATCGACCATTGGCTATAGCCTATACCTCCTCCCTTCCCAAACCAAAGTTCATGTCCATTGCTCAATAAAAGTTGTAGTTACTTAATGTTTTGTAGCCCTATAACCGCAACATCTTTTTTAGGCTTATAATTTTTATTTGACCATATTTAAAACTGTCTTTGCTATGCTGCTTTCTCTGTATGAGTTTTAACAAGCGAGACTGGGCGGCTAGTTAAAACCACAGACAACGAATTCAAATCGCAGACAT
>JACXGI010005429.1:0-47038 GCA_016801175.1 Esox masquinongy | reverse complement strand
GTACATGCTCATACTTTTCATGTTCATACTTTTCAGTTGGCCAACATTTCTAAAAATCATTTTTTTGTATTGGTCTTAAGTAATATTCTAATTTTCTGAGATACTGAATTTGGGATTTTCATTAGTTGTCAGTTTTAATCATCACAATTAAATGAAATAAACATTTGAAATATATCAGTCCGTGTGTAATGAATGAATACAATATCCAAGTTTCACTTTTTGAATGGAATTACTGAAATAAATCAACTTTTTGATGATATTCTAATTATATGACCAGCACCTGTATATCCTCTCACTTGTCAATGTAAAACCTGTTAGCTAATCAAGATGCCAGCCAGAGAAAAGATAACGACCCTTTATGATCTCCAAGTATGTCGATACGGCCTGAGAGACTTAGGAAAAGCAAGGCAAAGCAAGTTTATTAGTCTAGCGCATGACATACACAAAGGCATTTCAAACCTTAAAAACGTATGAACAACAGAAATAAGAGAGAAAATGCAGAATAAAGTGAAATAAAAAAGAATAATACAACAATAGCCTACAGTAGTGATACAATATTTAATATTGTGGTACGTTCGTATGTTATATTCCTCGTCATCTTATTTTATATTACCTATTATTATAATTATAATTGTGGGTGTTGTCACTGAGGCTGTTACGATTGTTGTTTTTAAGTGATAATGATGGTCTTATTGCGAATCAAGCATGATCTCATTTTCTGACGTTGGTTTACACGGTCTCCGACCAGACATGAGTTTCATCGTAAGGATACGATAAAAATAATATGGATTAATACCAGCTCTGTTGGTGAAATGATCGTACGATCATTTTAAGATCAAATTTGATCGTATGCACGTTTCATGAATGAGGGCCATTGAGTTTACTGGATGGAAGAGTCTAGAGAAGCTAGTTAGCTAAGCTAGCCAGCTATATGCTATTTGCTTAACTCACAGTTTTCTGCATTCTCAAACGCCTTTCAATTCCACATCCGAACTCTACGTAGTGTTTTGTGGCCAAATATTTTGACTGACTGACTGGACCCCACCACACTACTACCGCTTTGATTGACGATTGTAAACAACAAACACGTGTGAAGGAGCGCATGTTATAAAAATGACTCAAAAACGCATTCAACCAAAAAAAAAAACATATACGTAAAAAAATTGGGTATACGTAAAAAAATTTAGTGTTCAAGTACACACAAGTACTTGAACACTAAATTAATTTTGGGTACTCAAATATTTGACTATACATGCCCATCCCTTGTACCTGGTGGAAACAATAAACGGCAACAGAGTCACAGACAAGACACAAATAATATGTAAGCACTGAAAGAAAAGAGTGCCGTACACCGTGGCTAACACGAGCACTATGCCAAGGCCCCGACATATGCCAAGATCCCTACAGAACCACCACAGCTCCCAACTAAAATCAACCGTGCCTGTGAAGAAAACACTGAAAGGCCGGACAACTTTGACAATGCCTTTGCATCTCAACGGCAATAGCGAGAGACATCAGGGTTTTCTCAAGTGAAACCATAGAGGAGAGAAGCCAGTCAGTTGAGTTTGTGGCAAAACCTTTTACAGTGCTTGCATATTGTTCTGTATTTTACTACATATGATAATTCATACTCAGAAATTAGAACTGAAGTGACATTCATTACAAGATGATTAATTAAAACATTTCAAAATGCACCTGCATTGTTTTGCATTTTGTGACATTCAGTCAAATAAAATACTATTTTTCCAGTCATATATTTAGTCACTGAAGATTTCTTAAAAACAGTGTTAAAATATCTTCTCGTCTCGTTCTTGTGAACCCAATATCTTGTATCGTCTTGTCTCGTGAGCTAAGTGCATCATCATACCCCTACTTCAATCAATCAAATTTATTTATAAAGCCCTTTTTACATCAGAAGTTGTCACAAAGTGCTTTTACAAAACACCCAGCCTGAAACCCCAAGGAGTGAAGAACAACAGTGTTGAATTTCAGTGTTGTTAGTGTTAAAACTATTGATGTTGTAGAATACATTATTTAGAGACCAGTGATAAGCCTGTTAGGTGCAAGAAAGCTTCATCTATGGCATCCAACTTTCTGAAACGTGATAGCCCACGGTGAAGGAACCACATGGTGAACTACACTGACCAATAAATATAAAACACATAATGCGTCAATGTCATAGAATTTATAGAATTACAGGTCATAAGAAAATGGCTCATTCGAGAAGAAGTATGCTGAGACAAACGAAAAAAACCTGATACCAACAGCTAAAGCTTTGGATTTAGAGTAGCTACAGTTGCTAAAAATTTATGATCTAACTGTAATCTGTGATATGCCAGCTTTGTTTGTCATGTTTTGGCGGTAACTACACTACAGGTGACCTTCTCTGATGGGTGCCACGCAAGCCATCTGGTGCTGAGTACACACATTGTAAATAGTTGTTAGCAGATTTTACAATTCATGTGACTTCCCACTTTGTGCGTGATGTATGGAAGCATATTCTACCACAGCTTAGTTGGCTCTCCTTTTTTCACTCATACCTGAAATTGTTATTATTTTATTATTCTCTTGCTGCAACTGAATCTAATTGGAGTTAATGGTTTCGCAAAGACACATATTTTTTAGCTGGCCAGGTCGGCATAACAAACATTAGATGCTCTGGCCACTAGAAATACTATTTCTGATTAGGATAATCTGTATTTTATTATAAATGGAGAGATCCACTCAACTCAGATTCCTCTAATGAATAAATGTCTCCCAAACATTAATAATCCCACTTTTTTTTCAGAAGATCGTAGCCCTGATGTCAGATACAATGGACTGGAAAAGTCTATACATCTTTACTGAAAATGCAACTTTTGTTTATGTAAAGGCTGAAATCAGTTAGAAGAGGGGAAGAATACATTCAAATATCCAGCTATTTTGTCACAAATTAGAAAGCTGCCCTCTACCAGAAAGCTAAAGTTAAGGAATTTCAATGTCCTGGAATGGCCTAGTCAGAGCCCAAACTTCAAACCTATAGAAAATCTGTGGACTGAACTAAATGAGGCTGTGGACAGGAGATCCCGTAAAAATGTGTTTTAAACAGAGCTTGAACTCTTCTGGAATGAAAATACAATTGTGTATACACTGTTCAGCCATAACATTATGACCACCTTCCTAATATTGTGTAGGTCCCCTTTTTGCCACTAAAACAGCCCTGACCCGTTGAGGCATGGACTCCACTAGACCTCTGAAGGTGTGCTTTGGTATCTGGCACCAAGACGTTTGCAGCAGATCCTTTAAGTCCTGTAAGTTGCAAGGTGGGGCCTCCATGGATCGGACTTGTTTTTCCAGCACATCCCACAGATGCTCGAATGGATTGAGATCTGGGGAATTTGGAGGCCAAGTCAACACCCTGAACTCGTTGTTGTGTTCCTCAAACCATTCCTGAACCATTTTTGCTTTGTGGTAGGGCGCATTATCCTGCTGAAAGAGACCAATGCCATCAGGGAATACCGTTGCCATGAAAGGGTGCACATGGTCTGCAACAATGCTCAGGTAGGTGGTACGTGTCAAAGTAACATCCACATGAATGGCAGGACCCATGGTTTCCCAGCAGAACATTGCCCAAAGCATCACACTGCCACCACCAGCTTGCCTTCTTCTCATAGTGCATCTTGGTACCATGCGTTCTCCAGGTAAGCGACGCACACGCACCCAGCCATCCACGTGATGTAAAAGAAAATGTGATTCATCAGACCAGGCCACCTTCTTCCATTGCTCCGTGGCCCAGTTCTGATGCTCACGCCCATTTGTGGGCGCTTTCAGCAGTGGACAGGGGTCAGCATGGGCACCCTGACTGGTCTGCGGCTACGCAGCCCCATACGCAACAAACTGTGATGCAATATGTTCTTACACCTTTCTATCAGTACCAGCATTAACTTTTTTAGCAATTTGAGCTACAGTAGCTTGTCTGTTGATCGGACCACACAGGCCAGCCTTTGCTCCCCACATGCATCAATGAGTCTTGGCCACCCATGACCTTGTCGCCGGTTCACCGCTTTTCCTTCCTTAGACCACTTTTGATAGGTACTGACCATTGCAGACTGAGAACACCCCACAAGGGCTGCAGTTTTGAAGATGCTCTGACCCAGTCGTCTGGCCATCACAATTTGGCCCTTGTCAAAGTCACTCAGATCCTTACACTTGCCCATTTTTCCTGCTTCTAACACATCAACTTTGAAGACAGTTCACTCGCTGTTCACTCGCTGCCTAATATACCCACCCACTGACAGGTGCCATGATAACGAGATTATCAGTGTTATTCACTTCACCTGTCAGTGATCATAATATTATGGCCGATTGGTGTAGGTTTTTCCTCTGTCCAGTGTCTGTGTTCTCTTGCCCATCTTAATCTTATCTTTTTATTGGCCAGTCGGAGATATGGCTTTTTCTTTGCAACTCTGCCTAGAAAACCAGCATCCTGGAGTTGCCTCTTCACTGTTGATGTTGAGTCTGGTGTTTTGCGGGTACTATTTAATGAAGCTGCCAGTTGAGGACCTATGAGATGTCTGATGCTTAAACTAGACATTCAAATGGATTTGTCCTCTTGCTCAGTGCACTGTGGCCTCCCACTCTTTTTTCTAATCGGGTTAGAGACAGTTTTCACTGTTCTGCGAAAGGAGTAGTACACAGCGTTGTATGGGATCATCTGTTTCTTGGCAATTTCTCGCATAAAATATCCTTCATTTCTCAGAACAAGAATACACTGATGAGTTTCAGAAGAAAGTTTGCTTGTTTCTGGTCATTTAGAGCCTGTAATTAACCCCAGACTTTGGAACAGTTGTGTAGTTTGCATACAATGACAAAACACTAGATTATTTTCGTACTCTAGAACATTTTATTTCATAATTTATTGCAACTTAATCATGGCAGCAAGGATTTATAGAGACAGAGAAAAAAAGGCCAGAAATAGCAGGACATACCTGTCTAGTTCCCCGTAGCAAAAGGAAAGGGGCTGAATGTTGGATGCTGGTTTCAACGAGAGTATAGGCATATCTAAACAACATGTGATTGGTTTGTGTATAAGAAATTGTGGTAATCTATGTGTAGGGATAATATTTTAGCAATCAATGTATAGTAAATCTTAATAGTGATACCAGTCTGTAAGAAGAGCACAACATGAATCTGATCTTTATTTATTTATTATCTTTTTTTGTCAGTAAAGTAATAGCTACAAGAAAATGAGACACTTCTGTATCACTCTTTATTTGCAATGCCAATTATTTGCCAGCCATTTCATCTTGTTCTACATGTTTTTTTTCCAAAATATTTCTATAAATTTCAAATCAATATTGATAAATATTTTGTGGCTGAATCGTGTTATATTGAATCTTCAATTGATAACACTGGAACACCATCAAATTTGAAGGGAAAAATAATTTGAATTTTCAGCTTTTCTTATATTTTGAGTGAAAAAGGTACCTGCCAAACATATCCCAAACCATTCCTCACTTTGATAGGAGTTTGAGTACACAAACATGCAGTATATTCCATTCCAGCAGCCACAAATACCCATGTCAGACATACCAAACATTACTGTGGGAGAAACAATTTATAAAACACAACAACATACAGCAAATGCACCCTATCTTTGTTTTTCATACAGTCATACTTATTTTCAGAAAGGAATTGCAGGATTGTTTTGGTATTCCATCTGAAAATAATTCAGTAATTTTTATTTGGTCACCTTTTAAAATGTGAATGTTTACTCCAATGCTTGTGCATGCCCCTTTTTGTATAGACAATGTGGTAGATTGGAATTCTGAGAGGTGCATTTGTCTTTATCCATTCATGCACGTAACCCTACATTCGTTGGCTTGCTAAGAGCATTTAATAATATATCATTTGGTATAAACAATTAAGTGGCTAGCCAGCTAGGTAAGAATGATAAATACTTATAGGCTTTTGCATGGGAAAATACTTGTTTAGACCCTCATTGGCTTAGGTTAACAAAGCACTGGCTTAATAGCTATTAATATATTATGGGCATTAATAAAACATGTATTATTAAACAGTTTTTTGTTTACTTTTGTAGTTGAATACCTAACATTATTGTCCTGGAGTTGTGCCAGGGAATTGTAGAGTTGGGCCAGTGAGCTATGTTGATAGCCTCTGTTTGGGTTATAATTTGTTGCTTTACAAACAGCATGTATTATTACACCCTTTGGTATTAACTTAACTAGCTTGCCAACAACACAAGAATGAGGAAAACTGATAGATTTTTTTAGTTTGGCAAATGTTCTACTAATTGTAATGGCTAACGAAGCACAGGCTTAATAACTATTTATGGTCTGGGCATGAATGAAATGTGTATTTGAACAGTTTTGTGTTAAAGTTTGTAGTTATTTATGCTTTTGAAAGCAGACAATTAATATCAAACGCTAATGTTCTGGAGTTATGCTACAGCATTTGAGTGAAAATGTGTGATTTGTTCACACCAGTGAGCAATGTGCATCAGGACCTCTAAGTCACAGCACCTGCATTAGATGAATACTTCATTAACCTTTTCACACGTAAGTTTCAAATATCTCTAACGGCCCCCCAGCATAGAGCACGTGACCCCCAGCATAGTAACAGCCCCCCAGAGTTCTTAATGCATGTGATATCAGTACGTGCTGACAGTTCCAGAATTTGATTATGACGCCACAATACATTTCAATACAATTGCAGAATTTTCCACAGCTGCCCAAAAACACCACATTGCTTACTAGTTGTGTATCTAATTTCTGATTTTGACTGGTAGAAATTATATTAGCAAACTGTTACCTGCAGTAATATTGTTAAATGGGATACTGAATATTATGAATTCTGATGTTTGCATGTTTAGTAATTGACGATAAGTCAAAACTCGTTTTTTGAAGTTTACGTTAAGCTATTTTTAGATATTCTAATTCAATTTCATACTCTCTATGGTTTTTAAATTCATTGGTTACTTTGATTTTTTGAATCCTTGGAATAATCTATAAAACAGGTCAAAATTTAGTTCCATCAAATCCTAAATTAAACACACTGTTCACACCTGGAGTACACTGATGTTGTAAAGGACAGAATCATCCATCCGTTCAGGGAAATGTGTTGTGTCCTCTGTCTTACAAGACCACTAATTAAAAAGCAGGGAAGCTGTTACACCTAAACCATTTAGACAGAAAACATATGACGAACATCATTTTTCAGTGGCCCCAACAAAGAAAGACAGACAACCTCAAACTCTCATTCTCCCCAAATTAATTTACCAAAAAGTCATTTTTTGCATACAGGTCATCATTTTCCTCATTTAATTCTTACAAGAGGTACTCCTTTTCTTTTGTGTCTGTCAATGCTGGGGGCTGCATGTGTAACAGGATTAGGACAGTACTGCTGAGCCCTATTATCAAATCCTGCACCTCTACACACATGTAAAACCAGCGCACTCCTAACCACCACTCTCAATTAATTTATTTTATGTCCGATATTCTTTCTCGCCATTCTTTCATCAGCTGCTTGGCCCTTTAGGGTCTCTTTCACACACACACAAACATAGAATCATGGTTTACCTGGTACCAAAATATATCCCTATTAGTGCCAGGTACTGATTCTACTGAAATGGCCAGAGAAAACAAATAAAAACTGTTTTCTTGTGTGCTATTGAATACTATGGAACATTTACATAGTACGTTATATGTTGGCTGTGTTTGGCTGTTAATTTTTTTAAGGTTCTCATGCTATGGCAAAGTGGCCTGTGTTATTTTGTCTTAAACTGGGTGGTTCCAACCTTGAATGCAGACTGGCTGAAAGCAGTGGTATAATGGACCATATACCACAGGTGTGACATCACATCACTTTTTACTGTTCTAATTCTGTCTGGAGTCCATTTATAAAAGCAGTAAGGCGTCTTGGGGGTTTGCAATGCATCATGCTAAAGAACAGCATTTAGCGTAGCATATTTGCCATATACCACAACCATCGATGAATTGTATAGCTTGACTGTTTAAGTTTCATAGGAGTCATCATACTGCATAGTGCTTCGATAACGAATGTTGTTTCATTGGCTCACTTTCAATTCTCAGGTAGGTGAAGAATGTAGTGGGGAGTATGCATCCCTTCTGTATGCATCTCTTATTAAAATAAGGGAGAACCTTTTCAGAAATGATACTTGAATAATAGGTACATTTTTGTGGTGTGCTATGTGTGTTAGAGGAGGACATACCCATGGGTGTGCCAACGCCGTAGGCTTTGGAGTCAATGAGGCCACCAATCTGGGTGAGGTTGCAGTTGCGCTGGGTAACAAACTCGATGGTGGTGGACTCCATGAGGAAGGCGTAGTCCGAGGTGAGGACTCTGTGGATCCCCTCGTCAATGTCCTTCACCATCACAGAGTGCCTCCGACTGCTCATAAACTCCCACATCTTATCATAGGTGGAGATCTTGGTTTTCTACTCAAGCAGGAAACAAAGAGAAATAGCAATTAGGCTGTGATGCAAATATGGCATATAAGGAGTTAGTCTTTAAAGTGATTTTCAGAATTTGTTTATTGTGTAAAACAGACCAACTGATTGTATATATATTTTTTTAAGTATTAATATCAATATATTATTAACCCTACTTTATCATAGATTTACTCAAACTACACAGAATTGTAGGATTACACAATGTGAATATTTTACATTGGCTCTTCAAAGTATCCACCTCTGTTGGACATTTCCACATTTTCTCATGTTTGGGGCTGTTAACACGTTCAGTTAATTTAAAATGATTGCAGTGAACGCATTTTTCTTTTTTGCATTTCAAAACCATCCATAGTCAGAGCTGGCTGGTGCCCTGACACATGATTTATTCATTTTTTCCAACTACTTACAAGTAATTTTATTTGCACTTGATTTTTACTTCACATGTACACTACCGTTCAAATATTTGAGGTCACAATGTCCTTGTTTTCCATGAAAAGAAACATGAAATGTGTTTGACTAGGAAATGTAGTCAGTGACAAGGTTAGAAATTATGATTTTTAATTCTGCAATTTGCCTTGCAGACCTTTGGCCTTCTAGTTGTCAATTTGTTGAGGTAATCTGAAGGGATTTCACCCCATGCTTCCTGAAGCACCTCCCAGAAGTTGGATTGGCTTGATGGGCACATCCTACATACTATGTGGTCTGGCCACTCCATTATAGACAGAATACCAGCTGACTGCTTATTCCTTAAATAGTTCTTGCAGAGTTTGGAGCTTTGCCTTGGGTCATTGTCCTGTTGTAGAAGGAAATTGGCTCCAATCAAGCGCAGTCCACAGGGTATGGCATGATGTTGCAAAATGGAGTGATAGCCTTCCTTCTTCAAGATCCCTTTAACCCTGTATAGATCCCCCACTTCACCACCACAAAAGCACCCCCAGACCATCACATTGCCTCCACCATGCTTGACAAATGTCGAGAAGCACTCCTCCAGCATCATTTCATTTCGTCTGCATCTGACAAATGTTCTTCTTTGTGATCTGAACACCTCAAAATTCGATTTGTCGGTTCATAGCACATTTTTCTGTGAAGATAGTAGTACACAGCACTGTACGAGATATGCAGTTTCTTGGCAGTTTCTCACATGGAATAGCCTTCATTTCTCAGAACAAGAATAGACTGACAAGTTTCAGAAGAAAGTTCTTTGTTTCTGGCCATTTAGACCCTGTAATTGAACCCACAATTGCTGATGGTCCAGATACTCAACTAATCTAAAGAACGCTAGTGTATTTACTTCTTTAATCAGCACATCAGTTTTCAGCTGTGCCTAATTGCAGAAGGATTTTCTAATGATCAATTAGCCATTTAAAATATGAACATAGATTAGCAAATTCAATGTGCCATTGGAACACAGGACTGATGTTTGCTGATAATGGGCCTCTGTACGACTATGAAGATATTCCATTAAAGATCAGTCGTTTTCAGCTACAATGGTCATTTACAAAATTAACAATGTCTACACTTTATTTCTGATAGATTTTAGGTCATTTAAATGGATTTACTTCAAAAACAAGGACATTTCTATGTGACCCAAAACTATTGAATGGTGGTGTGCATTTTTTCACAGTAAAACACCGTATTTAACATAATGCACTGTTTTTTAATGCCAAATTTGAACACATGCTAAAACTGCAGTTAATCACAATTACCTCCTGAAGACTATGCGATTAATAGCGATTGTTTTAATTGTTTGACAGCCTTAATTGTATTACAACGTGAAATCAAAATGAGTTCAACACAAAAAAACGTACCAACACCAAAAAACTCCATGAGGCCAGAGTGCAAAAAAAAGAATGAATATTCTAAATTAATTACTAACAGAAAATAGAAAATAATTATTCCCTTTAGTTAAAATTGGGTAAAGACCTTTGGAAGCAATTACAGCCAGGGCCATAGCAAACAGTGGGAAATGTGCATGGCTTGGCAGGGCCCACTGATTGTAATAATAACAATGCCGTCTATAAGTGAGGGGCCCAGGCATATATAGGGTTGTCGTAGATATCTTGGTGGCATCCCTGACCTTTGCCCTTCTTGACCTTGGCTCTTCTTGCCTGGATAATCGTTTTTGAAGACAGCCTGTTCTAGAAAGATTCACACTTGAGATATATTCTCTACATTTTTAATAATGGATTTTACTGTGTTCCTGGGGATATTCAATGCCTTGGAAATGTTTTTAAATCCAACCAGATTGGTGCTTTTGAGGAACCTTATTCTGAATTTGCTTTAAATGTTCCTTCTCTTCATGATTCTATGTTAGGAGTTGTAATAACCAACTGGGACCCCCCCCAGAGACAGGTGTATATATACTGGAATTATGTGACACCTTATTTGCACACAGGTGGACTCCGTTCAACCAATTGCATGTCTTCTAAAGACAACTGGTTGCAGAACAGCTCATTCAGGTATGTTAAAGAAAATGTGGTGAATACCAGAGGCAGAGCTTATATGGGTGAGATGGGTGCGCGGCACCCATGGCAGCCAATCACAGGGGCCCAAATGAAGTTTGTCTATTGGTTGAGAAAACAAGAAACCAGGCAAGCCTAGTTCAGCTGGTCCGCAATAGAAAGTGTTGTTCGTGGCTGCCCTCTCGAGATTTGAACCTACTACACCACAGAGCTGTACATTTGCTGGGTGTCGGTATAGCCTCTTGACATTATATAATTTTGTCACGCATTAAGATCACGCCAAGTTTGAATATTTCATTAGACACCATTAGCCATTGTGTTAAACTGAAGAATGATTCTTATTAAGTTTACCTCCACCACAAATAGTATCTATGAACTGCATGACTTTTGCCACTGGCTGTTTTAAAAGCTTATTAGCCAGTAATATGTCGCTAGACGGCATTAAGCATTGTGATAAACTGAGTAATGTTTCTTATTAAGTTTACCTCCACCACAAATAGTATCTATGAACTGTATGACTTTTGCCACTGACCGTTCTAAAAGCTTATTAGCCAGTAATGTCGCTAGACGCCATTAAGCATTGTGTTAAACTGAGAAATGTTTCTTATTAAGTTTACCTCCACCACAAGTAGCATCTATGAACTGTATAGCTTTTGCCACTGGCTGTTTTAACAGCTAATTATTCATTCGTGAATGACATTGATACAATAACTACTGTATCAATATAGGTGACGATAACTGACTCTTTGTCAAGCAAAAAAACAAGAGAATCGTGTAGCCAGCAAAGTGTTTGTCTATCCTGAACAAATCCTCTTTTGCCACTGTCCGTTTTAACAGCTAATTCGCCATTCGTGAATGACATTGATACAGTATCTATCAATATAGGTGGTGATAACTGACTTTTTTGTCAAGTGAAAAGACGAGAGAATCGTGTAGCCAGCAAAGTGTTTGTCTATCCTGAACAAATCCTAATATCCACCAGAACTGTTTTATTTTAGGCTTCCTATAACGTAGCTACATAATGGTTAATGGTAACCATTGGTTAATGGTAACCATTATGTAGCTACATAATGGTAGCCAGTGAAGTTTTTGACCTGAACAAATCCACAGGCATAATGTGTTTTAACTGTGATGGGAGTCGAATGCAGGACCTGTTGTTCCGTAGCCCGCGTCTCTAACCACTACGCTATTTAACAAAGGGTGGGTAGTCAGTCAGTCAGTCAGTGACATTCGCATTTCTAGGCCGGCTCCGCTTACGCGGTCCGGCAATTATAGCAAGCAGAATAAAATTATATTATCATTAATTTGCTGGATACTATTTAGTTGACACTGAATTGATAAACATCTATATTTGTTGTTTTCCATAATGCCAGTGTTGCCAGATGCAGAGGTTTCCAGATAGGGGTTGTATAGAAGAAATAGCATTTCTGCTGTTTTTATGTGAAGTCCATGGGTGATTGGGCAGTGTCTTGTCAGTGAATCTGGCAATCCTGGGTGTCTATGATGCTGTCTATGACGCCCCGAATTCTTGCAGGTGGTATAGCTGCCCATTCATCTTGGCAAAATGCCTCCAGGTCATGCAAAGTCTTTGGTTTTCTTGCATGGACTGCATGTTTGAGATTTCCCCAGAGTGGCTCGATGATATTAAGGTCAGGAGACTATGATGGCCATTCCAGAACCTTCACCTTTTTCTGCTGTAACCACAAGAGGGTCAACTTGGCCTTGTGCTTAGGGACATTGTCGTGCTGGAAAGTCCAAGAGCATCCCATGCGCAGCTTTTGCGCAGAAGAATGCAAGTTGTCTGACAGTATTTTCTGATAACATGCTGCATTCAACTTGCCATCAATTTTCCCCAGATTCCCCGTGTCTTTAGAGCTCACACACCCCCAAAACATCAGTGAGCCACCACCATGCTTCACAGTGGGGATGGTATTCAGTTCACTATAGGCCTTGTTGTCCTCTCTCCAAACATAGCGCTTATGGTTGTGACCATAAAGCTCTATTTTGGTGTCGTCACTCTAAATTACAGTGTGCCAGAGGCTGTGAGGCGTGTCAAGGTGTTGTCGGGTATATTGTAACCAGGCTTTTTTGTGGCATTGGTGCAGTAAAGGCTTCTTTCTGGCAACTCGACCATGCAGCTCATTTTTGTTCAAGTATCGCCGTATTGTGCTCCTTGAAATAACCACACCATCTTTTTCCAGAGCAGCCTGTATTTCTCCTGAGATTGCCTGTGGGTTTTTCTTTGTATCCTAAACAATTTTTTGGGGAGTTTTGGCTGAAATCTTTCTTGGCCTACCTGCCTTGGCTTGGTATCAAGAGATCCCCGAATTTTCCACTTCTTTATAAGTGACTGAACAGTATTGCCTGGCATTTACAAGGCTTTGGATCTTTTTATATCCTTTTCCATCTTTAGAAAGTTCCATTACCTTGTTACGCAGGTCTTTTGACAGTTATTTTCTGCTCCCTATGGCTCAGTATCTAGCCTGCTCAGTGCATCCACGTGAGAGCTAAGCTAAACTCATTGACTATTCATACACAGACACTGATTGCAATTTAAAAAGCCACAGGTGTGGGAAATTCACCTTTAATTGCCATTTTCACCTGTGTGTCACCTTATGTGTCTGTCACAAGGCCAAACATTCAAGGGTATGTAAACTTTTGATCAGGGCCATTTGGGTGATTTCTGTTATCATTATGATTTAAAAAGGAGCCAAACAGCTATGTGATAATAAATGGCTTCATATGATCACTATCCTTAAATAAAAGACAGTTTTTTTGCATGATCAGTCATATTTTCAAAATCAATGCCAAAATTTCACAATTTCTGCCAGGGTATGCAAACTTATGAGCAGAACTGTAGATATGTCTGCCATTCAGATAAGAAAAGCAATAAATTATTAAAATATAATATAATATATTCCCTTGAGAAATGTCTTTAGTAAAGTTGAAGAATGCGAAGATGGATACATCTGACGTTACAATGATAGGAGCTGCATCACAGCTTCAAGCAAAGGGGGGAATACAGTTATGATTCAGGTCCAAAAGCAGCTAGCAGCAAAGATTAGTAACTGCAGGTAGGTATTGTTGTAGCCCAATAACAAGCGTCTGTTCATCAATCAATCAAATTTATTTATAAAACCCTTTTTACATCAGCAATTGTCACAAAGTGCTTTTACAAAACACCCAGCCTGAAACCCCAAGGAACAAGCAACAACAGTATTGAAGCACAGTAGCTAGGAAAAACTCCCTAAGAGGGGCTGAAATGTAGGGATAAACCTAGAGAGGAACCAAGCCAGGGTGACCAGTCCTCTTCTGGGTGTGCCTGGTGAACATTTTAAGAGTATAAGTTGTAATAATTAATAAATGCATGTGGGCTGTGTCTAGAGTCTATAAAACCTAATTCAGGTCAGAAGCATGACCAGATGGACAAGAACGGGCAACCCGTGGGGGGGGGGGGTCAGCAGAGTGGCAGCTGGAATCGTCAGGTATCGTCATGATCTGCAGCACGACCAGGAGGCCGGAACGAGTCTTTCGAGCCAGGTACTCGGGAAGTGTGGGCCAAGACCTCATGTCCTTCTAAGTGTAAACGGAGCAGGAGACAAGGAACAGTTAGAGAGTGCATTCCTTACATTTACAAGGATTTACAGGAGAAGGAGAACTGACCCTACTCCCCCCGACACAATAATATAGCAGCGTAAAACCTTGGGACTGAGACGGGGGGTCCAGTGACACTGTGGCCCTATCCGGGGGAGGCCCCGGACAGGGCCCAACAGGCTGGAAGTCAATCCACCCACACAGCCAATCATCAACCAAAGGGACACCAACCAACTGCAACCACCCAGAAATGTGGGCCGAGTATTGCCAGAGTTCACCCCAATTGCACATTGGGCGGAATGGAGAGACAACAACAAGCCAGTGACTCCACCCCCGAATGGCATTGGAGAGAGGGCATCCCATTGGCGATGAGAGCCCACCTGGCAAGACAGCAAGGGTAGACAGTATCAAGCCTTTCCGTTCACCTTCACACCCCTGGGCCAGACTGCACTAAATCCCATAATGGTCTTGGGCGATTTTCGGCCAGATGTTATGACTTGGCATTTTGGGCCCTATATTAATTTCTGTAACAGGAATCATGAAATATTGTATATCTGTGTAATCACTACACTCTCAGCTACAATATGAACATAAAATACACTTATGAGACACTATTTAGAAATGGTATGATAAAAGTTTATTGAAACCATAATGAAGTTTAGTTTCAATGGCTTTTCCTGATACCCCCATGCCTTCACTGTCATATTACAGTGTTTTAGGCGGAAACTAATGAATAAAATTAATAATACAATGTAAAAAATATGTGTTCCCCAAAATAATTTGGGTTCTCCACCCATGATATCAAACCATATTTATTTTTAAGTTTGATAGATGCTCACTTCATTTTTTTTGGATGTAATTACACCAAACGGACCGATAGCGCAGTTGTAGTTACGTCTCGTTATAAAATCAGTAAGACACCAACATTTTTTCCCCATAGTATGCTGACAGAAGAACATTTTTATATCATATTTATAATACAAACTACATAATATGGTGCTATATATCATAAATAGCAATGTACTTACTTGTTATCCGGATGGGTCTACACACAGTTGCCTGACTGAGCTGTATGGTCATCACCTGGTAAAAAGTTTTCCTGGACAGAATTCCCTTCCTCAGCCTCTTGGTTACGTTCAAATATATGTTCTAAAACGTGTTGGGTTGAAAACAAAGAGCTATCTTTCATAAACAGAACGTAAACTACATTGGTAATCGCCAATAAGACCAGTGGAATTTGTGTGCGCCATGATTGTTTTCATCTCCAAGACAATGACCCCAAACTTTCCCGTCATCTGTGTACCAGGGAGAGAGTTTCTTGTTGCATATTTTTGTTTTTAGTGGTGCAACCATATCTAAAGTATTTCACAGTGTTGAGTTTAGATCCTCGATTTGATCGTTTGCAGATTCATTTACTCTGTTTATCCATGAGCGAGCCTGGAAGAATATGATCAAATCTGTGTAGTCTGAGAATTTATATTACGCCTTTTAAAAGTCATAGTTTGGGGTACAAGTGGCTTTCTTGTTTTAATGGAACATGTAGCGATCTGATATTCCAGGATTATGAGAAAAAAATTATTAGATCTACAATACCCATTTCTCGTGACAGGACTAAGTCTAAGGTATGATTGTGGCAGTGTGTTGGACCTGAGACATGTTGGACAAAACCCACTGAGTCATGGCTTCAAAGGCTTTTTGAGGAGGGACATTGTGTATGGCCCGGGGGGCCTGTAAATATTAGCTATGAAAAAAAATTCAAAAGAATGAAAACCAGTGATTATTCACTGTTCATCATGGTACATGAAACTTATGTATTTTTTTGGGAGTAGGTTATTACATATCTGTCTCTATTGTTTAGTTGGGAAATCAGGTAGCAATAATTAAGATTTTAGCGGCGGAGGGTTGGGTGGGGGCCTCCCGTGGAAGAGAAAGCTAAGCTCCGTCCCTGGTGTATAGTTAGGCAATCAGTCGATTTCTGTTTTATATTTGTCATTAATTAAAAATGTACAGATTTTATTTTTTACACTTCATTTTCGACAATGGGCTTTATTTGTGTTGATCAGTGGCAAAACCTCCTGATTATATCCATTTAGATTTTATGTTGTAACACAAAGTCCAAAGGGGCTGAATACTTTTGAGAGCCACTGTATGTTTAAAACATGACGTTCTACAAGCCCCCTAGAACATAGCCATGGGAAAACTTTTTTATCTGGGGGTGTTGGGAATACACAGACAGACAACGCATGCCCATCGGCCTCAGTGATGCTCGCCTGACAGATGGTCGATGTGTGCTTATTGGCCGTATTGACATGTGTCGTGCTGACAGATGAACAGACACATGCCCATTGGCTGTGGTGGAACACATCCATTCATTTTTTCCGACAAATGGAGGTGATGAGGCTTAGATTACAACAGGGGGTAATGCAGCACCCCCCTGCATCCCGATTTCCCGAAGATCACCCCTAACAACCATTATGCCCTAGATCAGCCCTAACAACCGTTGCTCCATACCGTCTGCTACCTCCAGTCCCTACACCAACAACCCTCTCATAACCATCCCACCCTCCCAAACTTCACTCTTCACCACATCAGACTTGCCACTGCACAAAAAATCTACTGTATAGTAATACCTAACTTAACGAGTATGTGTGTGCATGAATGCTTGTGCGTGTGCATATGTGCATTGGTTCTCCAATAAATTTTAGCTTGTCTAGTTCAGTAATTACACAGCTCAAAAAAATTTAAGGGAACATGTAATCATCACTAATCAACGTCACTTGTTTGCAAATGAGTGACAAATGGTGCACTGGAGAGGCAACAGCAAGACAACCCCCAAAAAGGGAATGGATTTTCAGGTGGTGGCCACAGACAATTGCTCTCTCCTTACCCTTCCTGACAGATTCTACTCTAGTTTTGCTAGTGTCCTTGTCACTACTGGAACCATGAAGCAGTTCCTGCAGCCCATTAAGGTTGCACAGGTAGTCCAGCTCCTCCAGGATGGCACATCATACGTGCCGTCGCAAGATGGTTTGCTGTGTCTCCCAGTACAGACTCAAGAGCATGGAGGAGATACCAGGAGACTGGCCGTTACACAAGGAGAGCTGGACAGGGCCGTAGAAGGGCATCAACTCAGCAGAAGGGCCAGTAACTGCTCCTTTGTGTGAGCAGAAAAAGGGGGAGCACTGCCAGAGCGCTACAAAATGACCTCCAGGCTACTGGTGTGCATGTTTCTGCCCAAACTGTCAGAAACATACTCCATGGGGGTGGTATGAGGGCCCGACGTCATCTAGTGGGACCTGTGCTCACAGCCCAGCACCATGCAGCTCGAATGGCATTCGCCAGAGAACACCAGAATTAGCAGGTCCACAATTGGCAGGCCCGCCATTGAGAGAAGGTTCACACGGAGTACATGACAGATGTGAAAGTCTGCAGACTCCGTGGTGAACGTTGTGCTGCCTGCAACATCATCCAGCAGGACCAGTTTGGCGGTGGGTCAGTGTTGGTCAGGGGGGCATATCCTTGGAGGGTCACACAGACCTCCACGTGCTAGCCAACAGTACCCTGACTTCTGTTAGGTACCGGGATGAAATTCGCAGCCACATCATTAGACCTTACGCTGGTGCAGTAGGCCATGGCTTCCTCCTGGTGCAGGACAATGTCCAGCCTCCTGTGGCCAGAGTGTGTAGGCAGTTCCTGGATGACGAAGGCATTGATGCTATTGACTGGCCCTAACGTCCCCCAGACCTGAATCCAACTGGGAACCTCTGGGACATTGTTTCGTTGCATCCGAAATCCAGCCCTCAGTCGGTTGGTGATTTTGGTTTCCATTGACCGTTGTTACATCATTTTGTTCTCAACGAATTACACAATGTACAATAAAGACTTTGATCTGTAATATATTGTGTTCATCGAGATCTGATATGTGATTTAAGTGTTACCATCATTTTTTGAGCAGTGAAGATAGCTAGGAAGGGATTATTTACTGATTTAATTGGTGTGAAAGGCTTGTTAGGAGTGAGATGGTTCAAAGTCAAGTATAACAATTGTCAATATTTCTTAGTTTATCTAGAGCAGTTAAAACTTGTGATTTTGGCGTTATTTGCCATTTTGGTGTGAGCCCTATCGATAAAGACACTCCCAACGTTCACACAGATTGTGATGCTTTTTTCTGTGCACTGTTTTGTAAACATTCTCTAGCCATTTACAGTGCCTAGAAGTATGTGAACTCCTTGTCCAATCAGAGATTTTTTTTAATTTTCACCATGAAATCTTTGATATTTTAATACGTTTAATATGAACTAATCTTTTTTATCTGACATAACAGGTTAAGTTACCAATTCCATATGGAATAGTTACCAATTCCATATGTTGGTTTAGAGCAAAGCATGCGTTTAGTAGAAAAAAAATCATTAAAAGGGAATAAGTGTTGGTGTAAAAACAATAGAACCCTAAGTTGCATTGTTTAAATCAAGTAGGTAAGTAGAATCAGGTGGGTAAATATTGGGGTGAAAAATGAACATAAAAATGAACATATAAAATGAACATATTTACCCACCTGATTCTACTTACCTACTTTAAATCAAGTAGGTAAGTAGAATCAGGTGGGATCTTAAGGAAAGTGTTTGGGCGGGACTACAGAGGCAAGTAACCTGGCCTGATTGGTGTTATCCATACAGGTTAATGCAAATCACACCATGCCGAGAGTAAAGGAGCGCTTCTCCAAACCATCAAGCTACATAAGAGGTACAGTTTGTATTGTACATTCTTGACACTGTTACTCTCACCCCTTCTAAACTTGCTACACAGTGAGTTAACCCGACCATTGAGCTGAGCTCAATTTAAAATCACATGACACGAAGACACATGGCACCACTGAAGCCACAGTCAAACATGCTATAAATACATGTTACAAATACATGGGGAAACCTCAATTTACATTTTATAAAGTCTTTATTGGGCAGTGCTTATGCCAACCTTTAAAAAGCACAAGTATACGTCATATTTGACATAACAGGTTATGTCGCATTTGACATTGGTGTTTGTCACTCAATAATCCCATGTTTATAAGCTCTTTAGAGCACAAGACATATAGTTATAGATTCTTTGTAACACATTTATGTACTGCGTATAAAGTCACTATGACATATTCAAAAGCTAAACGTAAAAAAAGTGGGACAGTGTTTGTAATAATTTATACAAACTTATAAATCAGAAGTAGTACTAGTAGAAGTAGTACTGTCAGCGGTATAATAAGAATAGCATAAGAATAATCAGAAAATTCAATTTCTGTAGTTAGTTATTATCATTGTGTATCAGTAAGAGCTTTAGTATTGTCAGCAGCAGAATACTTTCTACAGCTGCAATCTTTGTGAAAACCTGTGTGTGTATTCTCCCAGGGTTCAGAGATTTGAAGGCATTTTTAAGCCATTTGAAATCTAATTAAGTCACATCTTCAAGGTCCCGCCCGCCATTATTGTGTATAATGGCTTTTTGAGTCTGGTCGATATTTTAGATCAACTGGGTGATTTGCTAAGTGCCAATCAGAATCTTTTGGAGTCACCCTTGACAAATCAGCCAATTGAGCATGCAAGTTACAGACTGCTGATAAGGCAGGGGCTCTGGCTATGAATACATCGGAGGACAGACATTTAACCAACTACCTAGCTAACACTCGCACTTACGCACAGTTTAAATGTAGGCTGTCCTCAGAAACACTGGTGAATTCAAAAGACTTGATTACACAAACCAAATTAGATAGAACACTAGTCATTATTGAAGGTTCACACATTCCAAATAAAAAGGATCAAATCAAAATGACAGAGCATCTGAAATTAGTGTTTAAAGTTAGAATATTTATATTTGAAAAGTAACTTAAGGATATATTAAGTACAATTTGAAGATAAAAGTTTCATAGAGTACTTATATTAAGGGTTTTAGAGATCTCTATGAACTTTGAGAGGAGGGAAAACTTTAATAGGAGAGCCCAATGTTCTTTCAATTAGGTTTTTAGCTCTTCCCCTTCTTGCAGCTGTCATAAAAACGTATTCATTGTGGCAAAGTCTCTGCACTACGTGCGAAGGATGGTGAACACTGCTCTGCCTAATCCTTCGATCATGCTAAAGTGGCTGTAGATTAGCTACAACCACTACACACCCAAAGATAATCTCTATGTTCTCACTATTTCTAACACACAATAGCTCCTTTACTGTGATATTTGAACATTAGTGCTGAATGTCAGAACAGCAGGCAGTCAGGTCTTAACCACGACTGAATTATCAGTTAACATACATTAGTAGGGGAGCAATCATAATGGCGCTGTGGTGGTGACTGCCAATGAGGTTCCTTTACACCGGTGCCGGCCTTTTCTTAGTCAAGGAATGCATACTTTTTTGTCTAAAACCCCAAGAAATCTTTATGAATCAAATCTAATAGAATTTTCCTCAAATTGTTATACCTATTTTTGTGCTGTCAAACGTTTAAAATAATTATGATTCATCGTAACTTTAAAATTGGTTCAAATTTGGCCTTATAGTAACAATTTTCAATTTAAAAAGCAGTGCATTATGTTAAATACTTGCTATGTTTTATTGTAAACCAAAACGAACTACTTTTGTATATTAAATTATTCCCAAATTCAACCAAATGCATAATGTAGGGTACTTGAATAATAGGCAAAGTCAAAGTGGCTAGAGATAGAGTTTATCTAAAGACATTAATCAGAAGAGGTCTATAATATGTGCACAGCATGGAAGATGTTTGTTAATGTCCGCTATTAAAATATGTTTTGGTGGAAAGACAACTCGCAACGACATTAATGCTTAGCTTAAGCTGGCAAAAACATTAAATAATCGTAACCGTGCTACAAGCAAGGTGTTAGCCGGTGGATTCATGCATACTCAGCGTCTCGGGACACTGTTAGAGAAGTTGGAGAAGATGGTCAAGGTGGATTTTTGGAAGGAGTCTGGGATGGGGGATGTGTAAGGAGAAATACTCCAGTTTCTGACAAGTTGGGACAGTGCATACAGTGTACTAATGGATGTGTAATAACGTGCTGTTAGGCAGTAATCACAGACGAGTACCTGCGGAGCACTCTGGGCAGCTCCAACAAATTGAAGCGCCAGTAAAGATACACAGTTGCTAAAGACAAAAAGTGTGGGTACCGTGCTTCAGACAGTTCCCACTTATGTCAAGCACTGATTATATGTGGTACAGAGGCTCAACAAAGAGAATTGCATTAACAGCTACAAAAAAAATTAGTGTTAATTACACAAACGTTAATGCATGAACTTTGACAGCCCCAATATATTTGTTCAAATTTTTGCTATTAGGAAATCTTAAGTGATCATCCATGATTTCCTGTTTCACTGGAGAATAAATATAAGGTGACACCCCATGCCTCGCCATGTAACTGGTCCCCAGGTTGTTGCGATAAATGAGTATGTTTCCAGTGAAATATCGATAAAAATATAAATAAAAATGGACAGAAACTTTTATTGACCTATCAAAATGGGGAAGGTCCGAGTACACTCTAATGAAATGAAACAAATAGTAGTTGACTTTCATAAATTAGGAAAAAAAACGGAGATGCAACTTGAAGTGCAGACTTTCAGCTTTAATTCAAGTGGTTGAACAAAAATATCGTTTGAAACGTTTTGCAAGTGCAACCATTTTCATACACTGTCCCCTTATTTCTGAGGCTCAAATATAATTGGACAAATTAACACATAAATACAATTAAATAAATAAAATAAAATGTTCATTTTTAATACTTTGTCGAGAATCCTATGCAGGCAATGACTGCTTGATATGTCTGGAACACATGGTCATCACGCTGGGTTTCCTCCTTTGTGATGCTTTGCCAGGCCTTTACTGCAGCTGTCTTCAGTTGTTTGTTTGTTCGTGGGTCTATCTGTCTAAAATTTTATGTTCAGCTCAGGTGATTGACTTGGCCATTGCAGAATATTCCACTTCTTTGTTTTAAAAAACCCCTGGGTTGCTTTTGCAGTATGTTTCGGGTCATTGTCAATCTATAAAGCGAAGCGCCGTCCAATAGACTTCGCTAAATTTGGCTGAATCTGAGCAGACAATATATCCCTATACACTTCAGAATAAATCCGGCTGCTTCAGTCTTCTGTCACTACATCATCAATAAACACTAGTGACCTGGGGACATTAGAAGCCATGCATGCCCATGCCATCACACTGCCTCCACCGTGTTTTACAAATGATGTGGTATGCTTCGGATCATGAGCTGTTCCAAGTCTTCTCCATACTTTTTTCTTCCCATCATTCTGGTACAGGTTGATCTTAGTTTCATCTGTCCAAAGAATGCTGTTCCAAAACTTGGGCTGGCTTTTTTAGATGTTTTTTGGCAAAATCTAATCTGGCCTTTCTATTCTTGAGGCTTTTGACTGGTTTGCACCTTGTGGTGAACCCTCTGCATTTCCTCTTGTGAAGTCTTCTCTTTAAGGTAGACTTGGATAATGATATGCCTACCTCCTGGAGAGAGAGTTCTTCACTTGGCTCGATGTTGTGAAGGGGCTTTTCTTTACCATGGAAAGGATCCTACGATCATCCACCACTGTTCCAGGCATTTTTGTGTTGCAGAGCTCACCAGTGCGTTCATTTTTTCTCAGAATGTACCAAACTGTTGATTTGGACACTCCTAATTTTCCTGCTATCTCTCTGATGAATTTTATTTTTTGCAACCAAAGGATGGCCTGTTTCAAATGGCATTGAGAGCTCCATTGACCGCATGTTGTGGGTTCACAGCAACAGCTTCCAAATGCAAATGCCACACCTGGAATCAACTCCAGACCCCTTTACCTGCTCAATTGATGAAGAAATAATGAAGGAATAGCCCACACCAGTCCATGGAACAGCTTTTGAGTCCATTGTCCAATTACTTTTGGTCCCTTGAAAAAGAGGGGGCCACATATTAACGAGCTATAATTCCTAAACCCTTTTTCCAATTTGAATGTGAATACCCTCAAGATGAACCTTTGGCCCATATTCATTATTTAACTGGGACTTGAATATACAGCTACGGAAAAAATTAAGAGTCCACTGCACCTTTTTCTTTCCTTTCCAAAAAAGTTGAAAAGGAAAATTGCAGTGGTCTCTTAATTTTAACCCTTCTGCTCCTCACTCAAAACCTTCCTTTTCGACTTATTTGGAAAGGAAAGAAAAATGTGCAGTAGTCTCTTAATTTTTCTGGAGCTGTATTTTGGTAAACAGCTAAAATGACAAAACTTGTGTCAGTGTCCAATTATTTGGGGAAAAATTATTTGATCCCCTGCTGATTTTGTATGTTTAACCACTGACAAAGAAATGATCAGTCTAAAATTTTAATGGTAGGTTTATTTGAACGGTGAGAGACAGAATAACAACAAAAAATCCAGAAAAACGCATGTCAAAAATGTTATAAATTGATTTGCATTTTAATGAGTGAAATAATTATTCGACCCCTCTGCAAAACATGACTAAGTACTTGATGGCAAAGCCCTTGTTGGCAATCACAGAGGTCAGACGTTTCTTGTAGTTGGCCACCAGGTTTGCACACATCTCAGGAGGGATTTTGTCCCACTCCTCTTTGCAGATCTTCTCCAAGTCATTAAGGTTTTGAGGCTGACGTTTGGCAACTCGACCCTTCAGCTCCCTCCACAGATTTTCTGTGGGATTAAGGTCTGGAGACTGGCTAGGCCACTCCAGGACCTTAATGTGCTTCTTCTTGAGCCACTCCTTTGTTGCCTTGGCCATGTGTTTTGGGACATCTCATGCTTGAATACCCATCCACGACCCATTTTCAATGCCCTGGCTGAGGGAAGGAGGTTCTCACCCAAAATTTGACAGTACATGGCCCTGTCCATCGTCCCTTTGATGCGGTGAAGTTGTCCTGTCCCCTTAGCAGAAAAACACCCCCAAAGCATAATGTTTCCACCTCCATGTTTGACGGTGGGGATGGTGTTCTTGGGGTCACAGGCAGCATTCCTCCTCCTCCAAACATGGCGAGTTGAGTTGATGCCAAAGAGCTCGATTTTGGTCTCATCGGGTCTCTTTACCTGTATAAAAGGCACCTGGGAGCCAGAAATCTTTCTGATTGATAGGGGATCAAATGCTTATTTCACTCATTAAAATGAAAATCAATTTATAACAATTTTGACATGCGTTTTTCTGGATTTTTTTGTTGTTATTCTGTCTCTCACTGTTCAAATAAACCTACCATTAAAATTATAGACTGATCATTTCTTTGTCAGTGGGCAAACGTACAAAATCAGCAGAGGATCAAATAACTATTTCCCTCACTGATATATGAGGACTTTTTAAGTGAACACAAAAAAAACGTGGAAATCTCAAAAGCTTGACTTGAAGGTGAAGCGCGGGAGCTGGTGAAGCATGTTCTCTCTTCCTCCATTCAGGCAAATATTTTCTTACTGGAGCAAAGCATCTGCAAGGGCTGTGACACGTGATGCAGGAGAGGGTGCATTCACACCACCTTTCCCTCACAAGCTTCAGATAATGCCCCATTGGGAGTTCAGGATGCTGCTGCCCATCTTCATGGGGACTGCCAGGCTCTCAAAAGATAGCACTCAAGTAGCACTGTGGTCACCTGGTGTGCCGCAGTCCTGCAAGGGTATTTGCCAGTGGCCCGGAGGGTCATCTTCACTGCCACCTTACAGGCACATCCTTGCTGGGCCCAATATGAGCTGGATGGAACCCTTCATGTTGTTGAGCTCAGAACACTGGACACAGTATAACTCAAGACATGGCTGTTCTGTCTCTAGCCCAGGCTTTGCTTGCATCCTCCACTGAGTAACGGAGAGAGAAACAGGGAATGGACAGAGGGCATATGTTCAGTGCCCTGGCGTTGAATTTATTAAAGAAATACAAAAAGGAACCAGGGGAAAAGCTTAATTAGAGGATGAACTGCAGGTGAAACTACTCCTTTCTTGCAGGGGCAGCACATCACTCTATTCTGCTACTTCCTTTCCCTTTTATGGTGCCCCGACATAGATTTAGACAGGTGGGCTGCATTCAAAGGCCCCATTTGGCCAGGTGGTTCTCCCTGGAGGCGTTGGCAAGGTGATGATGATGCAGGAGAGGGTATGTTAGTACCACAATATGTTTGCCATTAGACTCATGTTTGCCCCTCTGCTTCGGACATCTGTTCCCATTTCCAATAAGCTCTACGCAAGTGCTACACACAAACCTGTCCCTGAACACCTCTAATCATAACAAACAATCTATTTATCAAATTAAATAATAAAGCCCTTTTTACATCAGCAGTTGACAGAAATTGCTTTTACAGATACCCAGCCTGAGACCCCAAAGAGAAAACAAGAACAAGACTTGATGCGCAGAGGCTTGGAAAAACTCCCTAGTAGAGTTGTGACTCTAAGGGGTGGCCAGTCCTCTTCTGGCTATGCCGGGTGAAGATTAAAAGACTACATGTCCTTCTGGATTTCAAGATAATCAGCATGTCAATAAATGCATCTGGGTTCTGTCCATAGTCTTAAACAGAATTCAGAACAGCTGCAGAACCAGGAGGGAAAGTACTGGGACAACCAGGTTGGGTGTGGGCAGTGGTAGTAGGAATCATCAGGTGGAAACAATCTGCAACACAACCAGGAGGACTTTGGACAGGGGCACCTACACGTAGTGAAATCAAGGCTTTCTTAAGTATTCTTAAGCTTTTTTCAAAATAGGGTGAAAAACAGTTAATTTACTCAAGGCTTTTGAATTAACTGCATATTGGTGTCACCTGCTGGTCAGAAATAAATATCACATGTTTAATGTCTATAGATTTGTTTTTAAATAATATTCGATAACACTTTGTGACACAATGGTTAGGCGTGCACATTGCAAAGGGGAATTAGAATTCGGGGTTCGCATCCCACATTCCACTTGCCTTTCAAGTAAATTTTTTTAAACTGTGTATCCGTTAAAATATTTTCTATTATAAAGGCAAGAGTAAACACAAAATAAAATAACAATAAAAAAACAAAGTGACGTTTGAACTCAAAATGTTCATAAAACTCCATCCGGATTCGGTCATGTACCACTGCCTGTTACTGATTATGAGTCTGTGATGCAACCAGCTGTGCCATTGCTGGAGTAAAAATGCTGACATTTTCATTACTTAAATGAGTAAATAAGGTGACCAGTAGAGGTCTGTGTTTGGGAATCTCAGGTATCAAACAAATGTGGAAAGAAAGCTTTTTAATCACAAACTTCTGGAAACAATGACAATTATAATGTCATTAATCACGTGGTACTGTTACACCAATACAAGCCTCAGGCTTTTCGCTTCGATGACACTAGATTGAAATTTCAAAGCAAGCCTCGGAGCATGTTCTTCTATGATTTGTTTACTGTATAACTGAGTAGTCTACTGCAAACAAATTCAGGTTTTATAATTTTGAAAGGCCGCTGTGTTATTTGGCAGGAATTAAATCATAATAATCTGCATATCATTGTGGTAGTTAATGGAAAACACTATAAAATTGTTTATTTCGTTTTCAGATTGATACAACTTTACACACAACCCTGAAACCTATCGCTTGTCTGTTCTTCCCCTGGTCTCAAAATGTGTGCATGGCCTATGATGCTTTGACTGAAGTTTTGTTAGCTAGCTAGCTACTGTCATAGTTGTAGATCTGTGAGAGCACACTGGCTTTTTAATGCAAGAGGACAAATAAATTAGGGTGTCTAGTTTGAGAAACCGATGCCATACAGTTACAGGTCCTCAACTGGCACCTTTATTAAATAGTACCCGTAAAACACCAGTCTCAACGTCAACAGTGAAGAAACGACTCTGGGATGCTGGCCATCTAGGCAGAGTTGCAAAGATAAAGCCATATCTCAGACTGGCCATTAAAAAGAAAACATTAAGATGGGCATAAGAACAGACACTGGACAGAGTAAGATTGGAAAAAGTTTTATGGACAGAATAATCTAAGTTTGCAGTGTTCAGATCACAAAGAACATCATTCATGAGATGCAAACCAAATGAAAAGATGCTGGAGGAGTGCTTGGCACCATCTGTCTAGCATGGTGGAGGCAATGTGATGGTCTGGGGGTGCTTTGATGGTGGCCATGTGGGAAATTTGTACAGGGTAAAAGGGATCTTAAAGAAAGGCTATCATTCCATTTTGCAAGGCCATGCCATACCCTGTGTGCGGCGCTTGATTGGAGCCAATTTTTTCCTACAACAGGACAATGACCCAAAGCACTGCTTCAAACTATGCAAGAGCTATTTAGGGAAGAAGCAGTCAGCTGGTATACTGTCTATAATAGAGTGGCCAACACATTCACCGGATCTCAACTCTATTGAGCTGTTGTGAGAGCAGCTTCACCGAATGTTATGTATGAAGTGCCCATCAAGCCTATCCAACTTTTGGAAAGTGCTTCAGGATACATGGGGTGAAATCTCTTCAGATTACTCAACAAATTGACAACTAGAATGCCAAAGTTCTGCAATTTGCAACTGTTGCAAATGGAGGATTCTTTAATGAAAGCAAGGTTTTGAAGGACACAATTATTATTTCAATTTAAAATCATGATTTCTAATCTTGTCAATGACTATATTTTCTATTAATTTTGCTATATTTCCTATTCAAACTCATTTCATGTATGTTTTCAAGGAAAACAAGTACATTTCTAAGTGACCCCAAACTTTTGAACAGTAGTGTAGGTCGTTGCTATTTGGCTAAATTTATACTGCCTGTGAGTTTAAGTGGATGGCTGGCGGATCACATGTAAAATGGTAGGAGAAGTGGACTGTTCCATTCTGATATGAATCTGGAATTACACAATGAACTCTAAAACATTCCTGCATACGTTAATGTATGTATTCTGTGCTCAGTCTCAAAAACACAGATCAGACATAACATTATGACCACCTGCCTAATATTGTGTAGGTCCCCCTTTTGCTGCCAAAACAGCCCTGACCCGTTGAGGCATGGACTCCACTAGACCTCCGAAAGTGTGCTGTGGTATCAGGCACAAAGACGTTAGCAGCAGATCCTTTAAGTCCAGTAAGTTGCGAGGTGGGGCCTCCATGGATCGGACTTATTTGTCCAGCACATCCCACAGATGCTTGATTAGATTGAGATCTGAGGAATTTGGAGCCCAAGTCAACACCTTGAACTCGTTGTTGTGTTCCTCAAACCATTCCTCAACCATTTTTGCTTTGTGGCAGGGCGCATTATCCTGCTGAAAGAGGCCAGTGCCATCAAGGAATATCGTTGCCATGAAAGGGTGCACATGGTCTGCAACAACGCTCCGGTAGGTGGTATGTGTCAAAGTAACACCCACATGAATGGCAGGACCCATGGTTTCCCAGCAGAACATTGCCCAAAGCATCACACTGCCACCACCGGCTTGCCTTCTTCACATAGTGCATCACGGTGCCATGTGTTCTCCAGGAAAGAGAAGAACACGCACCTGGCCATCCACGTGATGTAAAAGAAAACGTGATTCATCAGACCAGGCCACATTCTTCCATTGCTCCGTGGTCCAGTTCTGATGCTTACATACCCATTGGAGGTGCTTTCAGCATTACAGTGGTCAGCATGGGCACCCTGACTGGTCTGTATGTTCTGACACTTTTCTATTAATACCAGTATTAACTTTTTCAGAAATTTGAGCTACAGCAGCTCATCTGTTGGATTGGACCACACGGGCCAGCCTTCGCTCCCCACGTCCATATATGAGCCATGACCATCCATGACCCTGTCGCCGGATCACCGCTTTTTCCTTCCTTGGAAGGCTTTTGATAGGTACTGACCACTGCAGACCGGGGGAACATCCCACAAGGGCTGCTGTTTTGGAGATGCTCTGACCCAGTCATCTAGCCATCACAATATGGCCCTTGTCAAAGTCACTCAGATCCTTACGCTTGCCCATTTTTCCTGCTTCTAACACATCAACTTTAAGGACAGAATGTTCACTTGCTGCCTTAATATATCCCACCTACTGACAGGTGCCATGATGATGAGATTATCAGTGTTATTAACTTCACCTGTCAGTAGTCACAATATTATGGCTGATCGGTGTATATCTTCTCTTCAGATCTACCCAATTCACGCAATAATACAAAATTAGTTCCAATTTATTAACATACACATATACATTTTCTGTAATCCATTTCAATCACGAGTTCACAATTTGACCATTTCTGACATCTCTGCTTAGACAAGGAAATAACTTAATATGTAGCAGTTTGTGTAAGAATGGGCATTGTGTAAAATTGTGTGAAAAGGCATTGTGTATAATGGATGCCTACTCACACCAGAGGAAAGGGGTTAAAAAGCTTCTGGCACACTGTAATTTGGAGTGACGAGACCAAAATAGAGCTTCATGCTCACAACCATAAGCACTATGTTTGGAGAGGGGTCAACAAGGCCTACAGTGAACAGAATACCATACCCACTATGAAGCATGGTGGTGGCTCACAGGTGTTTTGGGGGTGTGTGTTCTAAAGGCACAGGGAATCTTGTGAAAATTGATGGCAAGATGAATGCAGCATGTTATCAGAAAATACTGGCAGACAATTTGCATTCTTCTGCAGGATGGTCGCATGGGATGCTCTTGGACTTTCCAGCATGACAATGACAATAAGCACAAGGCCAAGTTGACCCTCCAGTGGTTACAGCAGAAAAAGGGGAAGGTTCTGGAGTGACCAGCACCTTAATATCATCGAGCAATACACAGTATTAAGAACTAAGGGTATGCAGACTTTTGAACAGTGGTCAGTTCATTTTTTCAATTGTTGCCATGTTTTGTTTTATGATTGTGCCATTCTGTTATAACCTACAGTTGAATATGAATCCCATAAGACATAAAAGACATGTGCTTTGTCTGCTCACTCATGTTTTCTTTGCAAATGATACATATATTATCAATTCTCCAAGGGTATGCAAACTTTTGAGCACAACGGTATACCTGGAAAATAATTAATAATAAATTCATCTATTTTTTTTTGGTTGACATTAGTAGGACAAAAATATATAATACATAGAAAAACATCAAATCAAATGGTTGTGGTATATGATGGTGTTAAGTTTAAGGTATTCACTGCCTTATAAGGGTAAATTTGTTTCTAAAGGTAGATCAATGTTTTATATTATTCAATTGTTTTTAATGTCAGGAAATGTTCATTCAAATACGGACCCCGTGGCTGGGAATGAACTTCCAACTCCAAGTGACGTTAAAACTAGATCAGGGATTGGATTTCTGCATATAAAAGAGCAGTTTGGTTCCCAAGATTGATTTGGTAAAAGTATGGCTCCAAAATGCAGACCCCTTTAGTGTTGTCTGAAACTTGGCTTTCAAAAACTGTATCTAATCAGACCATTGGCCTAGCGGGATATACAGTGAGGGAAAAAAATATTTGATCCCCTGCTGATTTTGTACATTTGCCCACTGACAAAGAAATGATCAGTCTATAATTTTAATGGTAGGTTTATTTGAACAGTGAGAGACAGAATAACAACAAAAAATTCCAGAAAAATGTTGTAAATTGATTTGCATTTTAATGAGTGAAATAAGTATTTGATCCCCTCTCAAACAGAAAGATTTCTGGCTCCCAGGTGTCTTTCATACAGGTAACGATCTGAGATTAGGAGCACACTCTTAAAGGAAGTGCTCCTAATCTCAGCTTGTAACCTGTATAAAAGACACCTGTCCACAGAAGCAATCAATCAGATTCCAAACTCTCCACCATGGCCAAGACCAAGGAGCTGTCCAAGGATGTCAGGGACAAGATTGTAGACCTACACAAGGCTGGAATGGGCTACAAGACCATCGCCAAGCAGCTTGGTGAGAAGGTGAGAACAGCTGGTGCGATTATTCGCAAATGGAAGAAACACAAAAGAACTGTCAATCTCCCTCGGTCTGGGCCTCCATGCAAGATCTCACCTCATGGAGTTGCAATGATCATGAGAACAGTGAGGAATCAGCCCAGAACTACACAGGAGGATCTTGTCAATGATCTCAAGGCAGCTGGGACCATAGTCACCAAGAAAACAATTGGTAAAACACTACGTCGTGAAGGACTGAAATCCTGCAGCGCCCGCAAGGTCCCCCTGCTCAAGAAAGCACATATACAGGCCTGTCTGAAGTTTGCCAATGAACATCTGAATGATTAAGTGGAGAACTGGGTGAAAGTGTTGTGGTCAGATGAGACCAAAATCGAGTTCTTTGGCATCAACTCAACTCGCCGTGTTTGGAGGAAGGGGAATGCTGCCTATGGCCTATGACCCCAAGAACACCATCCCCACCGTCAAACATGCAGGTGGAAACATTATGCTTTGGGGGTGTTTTTCTGCTAAGGGGACAGGACAACTTCACCGCATCAAAGGGACGATGGACGGGGCCATGTACCGTCAAATCTTGGGTGAGAACCTCCTTCCCTCAGCCAGGGCATTGAAAATCGGTCATGGATGGGTATTCCAGCATGACAATGACCCAAAACACACGGCCAAGGCAACAAAGGAGTGTCTCAAGAAGAAGCACATTAAGGTCCTGGAGTGGCCTAGCCAGTCTCCAGACCTTAATCCCATAGAAAATCTGTGGAGGGAGCTGAAGGTTCGAGTTGCCTCCAAATCTTAATAATTCGGAGAATTAGCCTCCAAATCTTAATGATTCGGAGAAGATCTGCAAAGAGGAGTGGGACAAAATCCCTCCTGAGATGTGCACAAACCTGGTGGCCAACTACAAGAAACGTCTGACCTCTGTGATTGCCAACAAGGGTTTTGCCGTCAAGTACTGGATTTTTTTGTTGTTATTCTGTCTCTCACTGTTCAAATAAACCTACCGTTAAAATTTTAGACTGATCATTTCTTTGTCAGTGGGCAAACGTACAAAATCAGCAGGGGATCAAATAATTTTTTCCTTCACTGTACAGCTCTGGAAAAAATTAAGAGACCACTGCAAAATGATAAGTTGCTCTGGTGTTACTATTCATAGGTATGTGTTTGAGTAAAGTGAACATTTTTGTTTCATTCTATAAACTACTGACAAAATTACTCCGAAATTACAAATAAAAATATTGTCATTTAGAGCCTTTATTTGTAGAAAATAACAACTGTTCAAAATAACCCAGAAAAATGCATTTTTTTCAGACCTCAAATAATGCAAAGAAAACAAATTGCTATTCATTTTTCAACAACAAAATATTAATGTTTTAACTTAGAAAGAGTTCAGAAATCAATATTTGGTGGAATAACCCTGATTTTTAATCACAGCTTTCATGCATCTTGGCATGCTCTCCACCAGTCTGTCACATTGCTGTTGGGTGACTTTATGCCACTCCTGGCACAAAAATTGTAGCTCGGCTTTGTTTGATGGCTTGTGACCATCCATCTTCCTCTTGATCAAATTCCAGAGGTTTTCAATGGGGTTCAGGTCTGGAGATTGGGCTGGCCATGACAGTGTCTTGATCTGGTTGTCCTCCATCCACACCTTGATTGACCTGGCTGTGTGGCTTGGAGCATTGTCCTGCTGGAAAAAACTATTCTCAGAGTTGGGGAACATTGTCAGAGCAGAAGAAAGCAGGTGTTCTTCCAGGATAACTTTGTACTTTGCTTGATTCATGCATCCTTCACAAAGACAAATCTGCCCGATTCAAGCCTTGTTGAAGCATTCCCAGATCATTACCGATCCTCCACCAAATTTCAGTGGGTGCGAGACACTGTGGCTTGTAGGCCTCTCCAGGTCTCCATCTAACCATTAGATGACCAGTTGTTGGGCAAAGCTGAAAATTTGACTTGTCAGAGAAGATGACCTTACTCCATTTCTCTACGGTCCAATCCTTATGGTCTTTTGCAAACTTCAGCCTGGCTCTTCTTCACTTCTCATTGATGAAGGGCTATTTTCTAGCTTTGCACGACTTCAGCCCTGCCCCTTGGAGCCTGTTTCGAACCGTCCTCGCAATGCACTTCACTCCAGCTGCTGTTTGCCATTCTTTTTGTAGGTCACTTGATGTCATCTCACGGTTGTTGAGTGACATTCAAATGAGTTGACGGTCATCTCAGTCAGTGGACAGTCGTTTTCGCCCTCTGCCAGTCTGTAGCTTTGTTGTCCCCAATGTCTGTTGCTTGACCTTGTTCTTATGATCCGACGTCTTTGAAATTTTCAGGATGGAAGCAACCTGAGACTCACTGTATCCCTCTGCCAGTAAAGCCAGAATTGAACCCTTCTTTTCCTCACTCAAAGCTTTTCTTTTCAACTCTTTTGTCATGCTGAATAGTTATTTTTTTATTCAAATTACATTTGAGGTACTACTTGCACTGTCTTTGCCATACAGCTGGTACTATTGCAAGAGGATAGTGATGACCACAGCAGTGGTTTTAAACTTTTCCTTGTTAAATTAGATTTGGTTCAGGTAATCGCCTAATCAGTACCTCATTAAGTAAAATGAGGTGTGCCTGTGTTGGAATATAACAGACACTGGAATGGAATGGCTGCCATACATGTAGAGATGCTGATTTAAGAAAAATTAGGAGTGGTCTCTTAATTTTTTCCAGAGCTGTAATATGTACAGGTGTAATAGAGCCAGCAAAGGGGAAGGTATAGCCTTATTAAGGACAGCTACTTTATATTGTCAATGAGATATTATCATTAACTAAACCAAAGCAGTTTTAGCAATTAAAACTGTCCCCTACTATATCATTAGATCTGTTATGATGTTATAGACCGCCCTCTGCTAATGCTGAGTCTCTGAATTCCCTGTCTGAGCTCTTGTCCAAGTGGAGGAAAAATTAAATGGTTCTAATAGGAGACTTGAATTGGGATCTCCGAACTCAGATGCCATAAAAGTGCTATGTAATACATTTAATTTTAGCCAATTGATAAATGCAACAACATGGCCAAACCAGACAACCCTAGGCAACCCTAATTTATATTATCCAAACTAATAGTTCACTGCTATCTGTGTATTTACAAAAGTGACCATTGTACAATTACGTGCATAAGGGACACTAAGATCCCTAAAATCCCTAAATCTTGCATGAACTTGATGTGACTGGGAAAAGATTGCAGTGATTCCAGATGTTGAGATGGCCTATTCAGCTGATTTTCATAAGCATCTCTCAAAAATCTGTGATAAACATGCCCTGATTAAAAAACTATTGGGTAAAAGGCAGAGATAATCCCTTCTTCACAGAGGAACTGTCTGATCAAATTTATAAACGAAATGCAATTGGTTTCTTGCATTTTTGGGCACTAAGAAATAGATGCACTATCCTGAAGAGAAAATGTAAATCAAGTATTTATAATGAATCTACAGAAGAAAATGTTGGTGACCCAATCAAATTTTGGAAAATCATTAAATCTATGAATTCCAACATAAACTTGTCAGCCCTGCCTCTGAAATTATCACAAGACTCTAAAGAAGTAACAGATAGTGGAATTTCTACGTTTATTTACAACCCCGTTTCCAAAAAAGTTAGGACGCTGCGTAAAATGGAAATAAAATCAGAATGCAATGATGCGCAAAACATTTATCCCAATATTACATTGAAAATATTACAAAGACAACATATCAAATGTTGAAACTGAGAAATGTTATTGTTTCTGGAAAAAAATCATATCCATTTTGTATTTGATGCCTGCAACACGTTTCAAAAGATTTGGGACAGGGGCATGTTTACCAGTGTTGCATCACCTCTTCTTTGAACAATACTCTGTAAGCATGTGAAATGAGGAGACCAATTGCTGTAGTTTTGAAAGTGAAATGTTTTCCCATTCTTGCTTGATATAGGATTTCAGCTGCTGAACAGTTCAGGGTCTCCTTTGTTGAATTTTTTGTTTCATAACGTGCCAAATGCTTTCAGTGGGTGACAGGTTTGGGCTGAAGGCAAGCCAGTTCGGCACCCATACTCTTTTACTATGGAGCCATACTGTTGTAATACGTGCAGAATGTGGTTTGGCATTGTCTTGCTGAAATAAGCAAGGCCTTCCCTGAAAAAATCGTCATCTGGATGGCAGCATATGTTGCTCCAAAACCTGTATATATTGTTCAGCATTAATGGTGCCTTCACAGATGTGCAAGTCATCCATGCCATGTGCACTAATGCACCCCCATACTATCATGGATGCTGGATGAAAACAAGCTGGATGGTCCCGCTCCTCTTCAGTCCGGAGAACACTGCTTCAGTCCGGAGGACTATATGATTCCCAAAAATAATGTTTAATTTTATTTGTCAGACCAAAGGACAGTTTTCCACTTTGCCTCAGTCCATGTTAAATGAGCTCGGGCTCAGAGAAGGCAGCAGCATTTCTGGATCTTTTTTATATATGGTTTCTTCTTTGCATGGTAGAGTTTTAACTTGCATTTGTGGATGCAGTGACGAACTGTGTTCACAGACAATGGTTTTTGGATGTGTTCCTGAGCCCATGCAGTCATTTCCACTACAGAATTGGGGTATGTTTTAATGCAGGGCCCAAAGAAAATGGCCATTCAATATTGGTTTTTGGCCATGTGCCTTGCACAGATATTTCTCCGGATGCTCTAAATCTCTTAATGATTTAGCGTACCTTAGATGATGAGATCCCCAAACTCAATTTTACGTTGAGAAACATTATTCTTAAATCGTTGCACATTATTCTTAAATCGTGAACCCCTCCCCATACCCAATCATGTTAATAACCTGTTGCCAATTGACCTAATTAGTTGTGTTAGTTGTTCCACCAGAAACAATAAAATACCTCCATTTCAACAATTGATGTTGTCGATGTACTATTTTCTATTGAATATGGGGTTTAAATGATTTGCACATCATTGCATTCTGTTTTATTCACAATTTACACAGCACTGTTTTGGAAACTTTTTGGAAGTGTTACATAGGGGTTTATTAACTGAGTACTAAAATATAAGTTAATACAAATAAGGACAGAATAGTAGGACAGAAAAAGAGAACACATTTTAATGGAGAATGAGAGAACAAGGAAATGTGGGAGAAAACTGATGACTGATTACTCCAGTGTCTGTGTCGATAAGAAGAGATTGAAAAAAAAAGACAGGCTGTTCTACAAAAGGAGGGGCAAAAAGCACAGAAAATGACACCAGCTGTAATTTGCTCAGTGAAAAAAACACATTGCAGATTGTTTTTTGTCTACATGGAGCTGAGCCTAAAGCAAGTCAATCGGCATAGCCTAAAATTAGAAGTTGGAACTAGTTCAAACAATGGACCTGAAACTACAAAATATCAAAATGTATCAAGTGGTGGATGTGTTCTTTACTTTTCCAGAACAGCTCCATAATTTTAAAAGCATGCAAATGGGTTCGTAATGTTATTTATTCTTCTGAGTATTGATTTTATAATGTGACATAAACACTACCAAACCAGCTATGCAGAACACCAACTAAATAACTAACATTACTGCTCATTTTGATCTCCTCAACCCTAACCAGTCAGGCTTCAAGACGGGTAACTTTCCTAGCCGAAGCTCTTGGTAATGCCCAAGCTAACTCCTTCTTCTCTGTCCTAGATCTGTCTGCCGCATTTGACCCAGTGAACCATCACACTGGGACATGAGTTGGGTGAAATAAATGATGGAGAACAGAAAACTATCACCTGGCCGAGTGGAATAGCCCTGCTCTACAACATTTGTAGAGTGCGACCTTACCTCACACAGGAAGCAGCACAGGTACAATTCCATCTCACCGCAAATCACTGTTGCTAAGGTTCCCAGTTTATGCCACCACACCCCCGAAAAATTATACAGAATACCATGGCCTATCTTGTGTTCAACCTCCCAGGTTCCCCCATGCCATCCAACACTTCTGCTCACTCCACTGGCTTCCAGTTAAAGTTTGCATCCGTAACAAGGCCATGGTGCTTGCCTACAGCGCAGCACCTTCCTTTTCCCACCTTCAATTAATGCCCAAATCCTATATATACACACTATACAGCCAAAAGTGTGTGGACACCAGTGATGTAGTGGTAAAAAAGGTGGGTAAACTATGAATTTCTCCAGATAATTTTGATCTACCAAGATGGTGCCGCAGATGCCCACCTCGGTTAGTAGGTAAGTAATTTTCTGTCTTATTTTGTGTGTTAAATCAGTGTTCTGCAACAATTCTCTGATTGTTTTCTCAAGAGAAGAGATCATAAATCTCTTTTATGATTTATTCGCGGATTTATTCACAGATTTTCTCATAACATCCGTTGAATTTCTGGACATTCTGGTCAAAGCTACATCTGCAATATGTGAAGCTGTGAGACGCCGTCCGAGAGGTAAATGTGCTGGGGCGCTTGTACACTCAAGGCGCCCGTGGACTACGGACTCCGCTAACAGGAATATTTTTTGCCAAGCATGCGATCACTTAGCAATAAACTTGATGAACTTCACGTGCTGTTGCGGAAAAACAGAGACCTCTCCTTATCTTCCACCTTGTGTTTCACAAAAACGTGGCAGTGTGGATCTATAATGGACTCTGCGCTGCAATTGCCTGGTTTTTCAATCTTCTGGGTGGATCATGACACAGAACTCTCAAAATGAAGGGGGGGGGGAATATGTTTCTACATTAACAATGGCTGGGGCAACGATGTGTCATACTACAGTATTGTTCTCCTGACCTGGAATCATTTTTTATCAACTACAAACCTTTTTACAGCCTGAGGGAATTCACATCATTTATGCTGGTCGGTGTTTACATTCCACCGCGAGCCAATGTGCACGAGACACAATGGCAGCGAGCAGACCCGGACCCCCAGACTCCTTAGTTATTGTTCTTGGCAACTTCAACAAAGGTAACCTAAGCCACAAACTCCCAAAAAATAATCAGTTTATTAAAATCCCGACCAGAGAGGCAAACACCTTGGATCGCTGCTAAACTACAATCAATAATGCCTAAAACGCTGTGCTCCGCGCTGCTCTGGGACTCTCAGACCACGTCATGGTCCATCTAATACCCACATACAGGCAAAAGCTAAAGCTTTCTAAGAATGTTGTGAAGGACAAAGAAGTGCAGCAGTGAAGCAACAGAGGCTCTGTATGCATGTCTGGAATGCACTGATTGGGTCATTTTTAGGTCTGTCACTAATAGTCTGGATGAGTACACTGATCCTGTGACATCATACATCAGCTTATGTGAGGACAGCAGCGTACCAACAAGGACCAGGGTGAGTTACAACAATGATAAACCCTGGCTCACAGCTAAACTCAGACCTGCGTTTGGAAAAGGAGGAGGCATTCAGAAGCGGGGACAGAGACAAGTTCAGAGAGGCTAAATACAGCTTTGGTAAGGCAGTGAAGGAAGCCAAGTGCCTGTATGGAGAGAAATTAAAACAACAGTCCTCAGCCAACGACTCTTCTTCTGTGTGGAGAGGCCTCCAACAGATTACCAACTACACACCTAAATCCACCCACTGACCTACGACCTGCCAACAACCTGAATGAGTTCTACTGATGATTGGAAAGACAAAAGGGCAGTCCTGACAACATACCTTCTCCCTGTGTGTCCAGCCATCAACACCAGTCCACCCCACCGGGGCCCATTCACTATTACCCATCCCAGTCATCCTCACCTCTGCCACTACAACGGAACTTTCAATCCTGGAGAGGGACATTAAACAGTCTATTCAAGAGACAGAACCCCCGCAAAGCAGTAGGGCCTGATGGTGTCTCCCCATCCAACCTAAAGCACTGTGCAGATCAGCTTTCCGTTGTGTTTACTGAGATCTTTAAGACCTCACTGGAGACATGCAGCATCCCAGCCTGTTTCAAATTCTCCATCATCATCCCGGTCCCCAAGAAGCCAAGGATCACAGGACTTAATGACTACAGACCCGTCGCCCTGACCTCGGTAGTTATAAAGTAATTTGAGCGCCTTGTGCTGTCCCACCTCAAGACCATCACCGACCCACTACTAGATCCACTGCAGTTCGCCTACAAAGCCAACAGGTCTGTGGATGATGCGGTCAACATAGCTCTTCACTTATTTCTGATGGAGACGAGTCCGCCTACAGGTGGGAGATTGACCATCTGGTGTCCTGGTGCAGTCGGACCAACACCCTAAAGACAGTAGAGCTCAACACCCTTAAGACAGTGGAGATGATAGTAGATTTCAGGAGAAGCCCATCTGCCCTTCCCCCCATCGCCCTGGGTGGCTCCCCAGTCAACTCAGTGGAGTCCTTTCACTTTCTGGGCACCCACCATCACCCAGGACCTCAAGTGGGAGCTGAACATCACCTCTCTTACAAAGAAAGCAAAGCTGAGGATGTACTTCCTGCGGCAACTGAAAAAGTTAATCCTGGCAAAGACTATGATGGTGCATTTCTAGACTGCCATCACAGTCCATCCTGACCTCCTCCATCACCGTCTGGTACACTGCAGCCACTGCCAAAGACAAGGGCAGGCTCCAACACATCAACTGCTCTCCAGAGAGGGTGACTGGCTGCAATCTGCTGACTCTGCACAACCTACACACCTCTAGGATGCGGAGGCGAGCGGCAATGATCCCTCTCACCCTGGAAATGGACTATTCAGTGCTCTCCCCTCTGGTAGAAGGTTGAGGTCTAATAGGACCAAAACCTCTCGCCACAAGAACAGTTTCTTTCTTACAGCAGTAGGCCTCATGAACCTGCCCCAAGAATAAAACTGACTATAGCCCACTCCCCACATACACACACAACCCTCAACTGGACAAATCTATAACCCCTCCCCACATACACACACAAACCTCAACAGGACAAAATCTTGCACGTTACATATTTTCTTTAGTAATGTATTCATGCTCAGTCTACTATTTTTATGCTCAGTCCACTGTTCTTATTTGTTTTTATTTCCCTTATTCCTTTGGTATAAATTGTTGCACCAACTACCAGAACAAATTCCTTGTTTGTTGTTAAACTTACTTGGCAATAAAATTCTGATTCTAATACGACAATTCATTCATCAATATAATCAAAAACGTATTACATTTTTATACAGTACCAATTAATTGCATTTAATGCAAGTCTACAAAAAAGGAAGGCCTAGTATAGGTAATTAATCAGGCTATTAATCGAAAAATAATCATCTGGACTGCCGGCTCTTTTGGCTCACAAACGGCTCTTTAAAAAACTAAATGTTTTAACTATGACTTTGACTATGATAGGTGTGAAACAATTCTAATTAAATTATTAAATGAAATCATACTCACAATGTCTCACAATGTCTTTAAAAATGCATTGATTTGTTATGAAAAAAGAATACTATTAAACATTTGCATTTAAATTATAACTTTTTAATGTATAGAAACAACATTCAAAACAAATACAATCTGAATCTGAACAACATAATAGAACCCATATTAAAGAAAAATAAGTAACTGAAAGGATTAAACTGGCCCCTCTTTTTCTCTCTTCTTTATTGCCATGTTATAACCAGCACACACACACACAATGCTGACCATATTTTTATTTTATGAGAGATTTGCATTCAGAAATGCAAGCTGCCTCACTTTCGAGGGGCTGATGCGGTTTCTTCTCTCAGTAATTATTTGTCCTGTTTTTGAGATGACCCTCTCAGAGGGAACAGATGTGGCCACTATGCAGTCTTCCTGTCATGACTTTAGTAAGCCATGGGTAGATAGAGGCCTTGTTCTTCCACCAGCTCAGAGGATCTGCAGATCTTTGGAGGAGGGGCTCCTCCAAATAGGATCGGACCTCCATTATGGCATCTGCTGAGGGATTTCTTCATGCTGCATCCCCAGTTGCTCTCTCATCAAACAGCATCCAAACAGCAGTAGTTTGTGGCACTACTGCTGGTGCTTCTGCTCCTTCTGATCCCTCTGCTTCCTGTTGCCCTGGTGTCTGAGCCAGCTGGCTGCTGGGGCTGTCCCTCCCTGCTGCTGAGGTGATTCTTTGAAGAGCCTCATCAATCGCTCTGGCATCACTGAAGGCTAACTTCTTAAACCTGGGGTCAAGTGCAGCGGTTTTTGATAGCATGTGATTATATTCCATTCTATGGAACTTTCTGTCCATTGATGAACATAGGGTGTCCATCAACTCTGTCACTTGTCCTGTGGTTACATTTGCTTCTCTCTGGCGGTTGGCTGTGATTCGCTGCAGATCCTTACATAGGAGTATCATTTTTGAGGCTGTCACATAGCTAAAAAGAGAGAACAGATTATATATATAAAATATATTATAAAATACAGGACAAAATGTATAAATAACTGCTTACTGTACCTCTCTCCACTGATCTCCAAAGTAACCTGCTCAAAGGGCTTCAGGACTCTGCACACCTCCTCCACCACCTCCCATTCCTCTTGGGTCAGAGGATCAACAGGTGCATTGACAATGGCCAGGGTAGAGATGATGGCATCCTTTGACTCAAGAAACTGTTTCAACATATAAAATGTTGAATTCCACCTTGTAGTGCAGTCTTGTTTAGGCCTTAGCTCAGACATTCCCATCTGGCGTTGTGTAGACATTAGTTTTTCAGCACCTACTGTGCTCCTGTGGAAGTATTCCACAGCTGCTTTCACTTTGTCCACAGTGGGCTTCATCACCTTCAGAGCATCTCTTACAATCAGGTTGACTGTGTGGGCAAGACATGGATGATGGGTCCACTTTAAAATTTTCACGGCTTTGGTTATGTTAGCTACATTGTCACTAACACAACATACCACTTTTCCATCTACATGCCATTCTTTTGCCACTCTCAACAGTTCCTCTGCCAAGTTCTCTGAGGTGTGTCTGTCGCTGAACTCAAAGCAGTCTAGAAGACAGCTAGACATTGAAAAATCTTCAATGAAATGACATGTAACTGACATGTAATTAGTGGTTATCCTTGATGTCCAGCAGTCAGTGGTAAGGCAAACTGCAGTAGCTTTTTTGACTCTTTCCTGCACTGAAGCCCTTGTGCTCTCATACAGTTGTGGAATAAGTGATTTTGAAATTACTTTCCTGCTTGGAATTGCATACATTGAATTTAGACTACTGCTATAATTTCTAATACCTCTGTCCTCCATGATCGAAAATGGCTGGAAATCGGTGGCAAACATTTTAGCTAATGCAATATCAATTTGGCCTTGTTTTGCTACAGACATTGACTTTTGCATAAACTGGTCCATTATAGAAGACTGCGTTGCTGTGGGTCGCGGAGTTGGCCTACTTGACTGAGTAGATACATCTCCACGTGTGGAGGTGCTGGCTCCAGTCGCTCCACCACTATCACTAGTGGGACCGCTAGTTTCTCGAAGCTCCGCTAGCTTCACAGTTGGGTGCACAGTTCGCATATGTAGGTTGTGCGTATAACCGGCTTTATATGAGATTTTGTTTTGGCAAATTCTACACTGTGCTTTAACATTGTCTACATCATTAAAATGATTCCAAATGCTGCTGTGCTTCCGACTCATTTTCCTGCTTTTGTTTTCACAGCTGTTTTTCCTCTCCTCCAAGTTTTGACTACTCGTCTGACTGTGTGTGTGTGTGTGTGTGTGTGTGTGTGTGTGTGTGTGTGTGTGTGAGTTGGCTCGGCCCTCCCTCATGCAGTATAATTGGTTGACACCGCGTGTATGATTGACAGGAACAGAATGTGAGGCTGATCAGACAGTCGAAACGAATGTGTGCTCCTTTAGGCCTATATAATTATTTTTTTGTTGTTCTTTGAATTAGTCAATTATTTTAAATAAAATTAAAATCATTCATTATTTCATTATTACATAATCATTTAATTTCTCTAGGCTATATTTTTAAAAATAGAGTTGGCTCCTCAGATATGTGAGCCAGCTCCCGACGTTCACCTACAAGAGCCGGCTCTTAGAGCCGGCTCATTCACCATCACTAGTAAACAAAGCAAACAGCAGGTACAGACGGCAGCTTGCCACTTTATCCACAGAAAGTCAGCTAGTTACAGTCAGTAACTATATCCATGTCTGCTCTGTCTGTATAGCTAGCCACATTAACACCAATATGGCAATTACTAACAACAGTGTGAGGTTAGCTAGGTAGCTAGACTTTTAGCTAACTTTACTTACTTATTTAACAGAAGAATTGCCACATCAGCGTCGAAGTTTAATGCATTTTGCTCCATGAGTTCCATCCATCGTGGATAGGCAGCTGCACGAATGTTCACTCCGAACGGCATCTATCGGCCTCTCTTTTACCAGATTTGCTTTCTTTTGATCCAAACCGTATTTTCTAAGGTACCGTTATATTCTGAACTTCTTCCACTTTTTTATTAAATTGGCTAGCGTCTCTCGCTGCTTAATCCACAAAAAGAGAGTAGCCACTTCCTTATTTTTTTCTGCCTCTTTGTTTGGTACGTCAAAGGCATAATTTCCTGTGCACATGAACATTTTTCCTGCCACTGCGCTTGCCGACAACTTTTTTCCTTAGCAGCAGTACACCGTATACAGAGGTTTTTCAGATGCGGGCCTGGGACAATCTGATATGATAGGTATTTCATCCATTATCCAGATAAAGAGAACAGCGATGTGTTAATACAAAAAACTTACGCCCTTCAGCTTTAAGGCCTTTATATCAACAAACCATATTAGTTAATAAACTATGATAATAACAGCATGATAATAACATTTACTGAATAAATAGACAAATATATCTGTTGATATTGGGGATTTCTAAAAAAGGCTCTTTTTTTATCTCTCACAGCCAGTTTACTAGCTAGCCAACAAGCTAGTACAGTCAGTGGCTACTTAAACAGAGCTACTGCATTTAGCTAACTACTGTAGGTGGCTAGCCAACTAACTGAAATATAAGAAACAGCACTATTTTATTTACAATTTGCCACCTCCTTTTCCCAGAGCCAGGGTTTATTTGAGGGGAGGTGAACACAAGGAAGTCGCAAGAGTTAATGGACATTTAAAAAAAAGCAAGACCGATTGTTGCCGCCAAACAATAAATCCCTATACACTTCATAATTCATCTGGCTGCTTCTGTCTTTTGTCACATCATGAAAAAAACACTAGTGATCCAGTGCCATTGGAAGCCATGCATGCCCATGCCATCACACTGCCTCCACCGTGTTTTAAAGGTGATGTGTTATGCTTCGGATCATGAGCCATTCCAAGCCTTCTCCATAGTTTTTTCTTCCTATCATTCTGGTACAGGTTGATCTTAGTTTTATCTGTCCAAAGAATGCAGTTCCAGAACTGGGCTGGCATTTTTAGATGTTTTATGGCAAAGTCAAATTTGGCCTTTCTATTCTTGAGGCTTATGAATGGTTTGCACCTTGTTGTGAACCCTCTGTATTTGCTCTTGTGAATTCTTCTCTTTATGGTAGACTTGGATAATGATATGCCTATCTCCTGGAGTGTTCTTTACTTGGCTGGATGTTGGGAAGGGGTTTTCTTTACCATGGAAAAGATCCTACGATCATCCACCACTGTTGTCTTCTGTGGACAGCTGACCAGTGCGTTCTTTTTTTCTCAGAATGTACCAAACTGTTGATTTGGCCACTCCTAATGTTCCTGCTATCTCTCTGATGGATTTTTTTTGCAGCCTAAGATGGCCTGTTTCACTTGCATTGAGAGCTCCTTTGACCTCATGTTGTGGGTTAACAGCAACAGCTTCCAAATGCAAATGCCACAACTGGAATAAACTCCAGACCTTTTACCTGCTTAACTGATTAAGAAATAATGAAGGAATAGCCCACACCTGTCCATAAAACAGCTTTTGAGTCAGTTGTCCAATTACTGTTGGTCCCTTGAAACAGAGGGGTCTACATATTAAAGAGCTGTAATTCCTAAACCCTGTGGATACCCTCAAATTAAGGCTGAGAGACTGCACTTCAAGACAGCAATATCAGCACAAGAACTGTGTGTTGGGAAATTCACAAAATAGGTTTTCATGGCAAAGCAGCTGATTGCTCTGTGTTGATGTCAAACCTGACATCAACATAAAGCAAGCCACCACTAGACTCTGGAGCAGTGAAAATGTATTATCTGTGAATCATGCTTCACTATCTGGCAGTCTTGACGGATGAATCTAGGTTTGGCGGATGCCAGGAGAATACCTACCGGAATGCGTTGTGCCTTCTGCAAAGTTTGGTGGAGGAGGAATAGTGGTCAGGGGCTGTATTTCAGGGTTTGGGCTAGGCTCCTTAGTTCCAGTGAAGGGTCAGATTATTGCTACGAGATAAAAATACATTTTAGGGAAGTGGGTTCTTCCAGCATTGTGGCAAAAGTTTGGGAAGGCCCTTTCTTGTTCCAGCATGACTGTGCCCCTGTGTATAAAGTGGGGTCCAGAAAGTAATGCTTCGACGAGGTTGGTGTGAAGGAGCTCGAGTGGCCTGCACAGAGCCCAGACCTCAACCCTGTGGAATCTGTATTAATAATGTAGTATTTTAAATGTATTATGAAGGTGTGATTCATTGCAAGTTAAATGTACCTAGGTAAGAGAGCAATAGGAACATCTGTATTTAGATTCTCTCTTTCAGTAGGTTGTGCTCTGATAACCATAGGAATGTTTACACTGACCATCTGGCATGGGGGTTATCGTCTTGGAAACATGATATTCGCTAGGTAGACACACGCTTCAATGTATATATCAGCTTGTAACCAACTTTAAAGTGAGAACATTTTGGAACGTTCATTGAAATAGGACAGCTCTGCTGTATTATTCCAATAAATAAAGAATGTATTTTCCCTTTTGATTTCTGCGGGTTCTGTATTATTAAACCACTATACCTAACCGCTAATTTCTAACAACCCCATTAAAACGTCCTTGAGAGCGGAGTACCGCCGGCGGTACGGTTTAGGCACAATCTGTGACATGTTACTAAAATAGCGACCAGTCATAAAATCAAATATTTGCCATATAGGCATGTTGTATACGGCCAGAAAGCTTAGAATCTCGTTAATCTAAATACAGTGTCCATTTTAATATACAGTATCTCACAAAAGTGAGTACACCCCTCACATTTTTGTAAATATTTGATTATATCTTTTCATGTGACAACACTGAAGAAATGACACTTTGCTACAATGTAAAGTAGTGAGTGTACAGCTTGTATAACAGTGTAAATTTGCTGTCCCCTCCAAGTAACACAACACAGTGTTACTGTGTTGTGTTACTTTAATGTCTAAACCGCTATTAATGTCTAAACCGCTGGCAACAAAAGTGAGTACACCCCTAAGTGAAAATGTCCAAATTGGGCCCAAAGTGAAGATATTTTGTGTGGCCTCCATTATTTTCCAGCACTGCCTTAACCCTCTTGGGCATGGAGTTCGCCAGAGCTTCACAGGTTGCCACTGGAGTCCTCTTCCACTCCTCCATGACGACATCACGGAGCTGGTGGATGTTAGAGACCTTGCACTCCTCCACCTTCCGTTTGAGGATGCCCCACAGATGCTGAATAGGGTTTAGGTCTGGAGACATGCTTGGCCAGTCCATCACCTTTACCCTCAGCTTCTTTAGCAAGGCAGTGGTCGTCTTGGAGGTGTGTTTGGGGTCATTATCATGTTGGAATACTGCCCTGCGGCCCAGTCTCCGAAGGGAGGGGATCATGCTCTGCTTCAGTATGTCACAGTACATGTTGGCATTCATGGTTCCC
>JACXGI010005428.1:0-47051 GCA_016801175.1 Esox masquinongy | reverse complement strand
TTACAATAACCTGGTTGCATAAGTGTGCACACCCTCTTATAACTGGGGATGTGGCTGTGTTCAGAATTAACCAATCACATTCAAACTCATGTTAAATAGAAGTCATTACACACCTGCCATCATTTAAAGTGACTCTGATTAATCACAAATAAAGTTCAGCTGTTCTAGTAGGATTTTCCTTACATTTTCTTAGTTGCATCTCAGAGCAAAAGCCATGGTCTGCAGAGAGCTTCTAAAGTATCAGAGGGATCTCGATGTTGAAAGATATCAGTCAGGAGAAGGGTACAAAAGAATTTCCATAGCATTAGATATACCATGGAACACAGTGAAGACAGTCATCATCAAGTGGAGAAAATATGGCACAACAGAAACATTACCAAGAACTGGACGTCCCTCCAAAATTGATGAAAAGACGAGAAGAAAACAGGTCCGGGAGGCTTCTAAGAGGCCTACAGCAACATTCAAGGAACTGCAGGAATTTCTGGCAAGTACTGGCTGTGTGCTACATGTGACAACAGTCTCCCGTATTCTTCATATGAATGGGCTATGGGGTAGGGTGGCAAGATGGAAGCCTTTTCTTACAAAGAAAAACATCCAATCCCGGCTGAAGTTTGCAAAAACAAACATCAAGTCTCCCAAAAGCATGTGGGAAAATGTGTTATGGTCTGATGAAACCAAGGTTGAACTTTTTGGTCATAATTCCAAAAGGTATGTTTGGCGCAAAAACAACACTGCACATCACCCAAAGAACACAATACCCACAGTGAAGCATGGTGGTGGCAGCATCATGCTTTGGGGCTGTTTTTCTTCAGCTGGAACCAGGGCCTTAGTCAGGGTGGAGGGAATTATGAACAGTTCCAAATACCAGGCAATTTTGGCACAAAACCTTCAGGCGTCCATTAGAAAGCTGAAGATGAAGAGGAAGTTCACCTTTCAGCACAACAGCGACCCAAAGCACACATCCAAATCCACAAAAGCATGGCTTCACCAGAAGAAGATTAACATTTTGGAATGGCCCAGCCAGAGCCCAGACCTGAATCCAATTGAACATCTGTGGGGTGATCTGACGAGGGCTGTGCACAGGAGATGTCCTCGCAATCTGACAGATTTGGAGCACTTTTCCAAAGAAGAGTGGGCAAATATTGCCACGTCAAGATGTGCCATAAAAATAGACTCCTACCCAAAAAGACTGAGTGCTGTAATAAAATCAAAAGGTGCTTCAACAAAGTATTAGTTTAAAGGTGTGCACACTTATGCAACCAGGTTATTGTGAGTTTTTTATTTTTCCCCTCAAAGATTTCAGTTTGTTTTTCAATTGAATTGTTCACGTTACAGGTCACATTAAAGGTGGAAAAAGTTCTGACATGATTTATCTTTGTCTCATTCTTTTACATCACAAGAACCTGGCATTTTATCAGGGGTGTGTAGACTTTTTATATCCACTGTATGTCAAACTCATCAAACTCACTTGGTGACTGTATGAATACACTTATTGTTTTCTCAATCTCCATGTTGCGAAACAGGAGTTAGGTGACCACAATCAAACCACACACACATCACATGAGCTTTTTTTGACATTCATTAATGTGACTATCTATGGTAATATGACACAGCAGTTGAGTTGACAATTTCTGACACATTCACCTGGTTCAAAAACAGAGTTTGTGTGGTGCGTATTTAAAAGCTGAAATGCAGGGTTGAAGATCATGAAATCTTGTGATGTCCCTCCAAATCTTAGAAATGCCGGTGTCAAAGCTCTTGCCAACGTCCTCAGCTTTGGAGACCTGGTGAAATTATGTTTCATTTTTAGTATTCCTAAAATGTAATTAAACTGTTGTGCTAGGGTGTACGCATTCCACCAAAATATTTTAGTTGCAAAACATTTAGTTTGTTGAAAAACTTCTCAGAGAAAACATGACCTTCACAATTTCCAAGCTTTTGAGTTCTTTATAATTCGTAAATAGAAGTTCAAGTTCAAACAAGTTCTTAAATATCTTCCATCGGAGAAACTAAATGTTGGTTACAAAATTCGCATATATAAAACAATCATCGGCTCTTCTATCTGCTGTGAAGTCTTGCGAGTTCCTACAGTAGCCCACTTCCAGTTGTTTAAAACTGCCATTTCTTCCGCAAGCTTGGATAGGGGAATTACAAACCCTTCATTCTTAATTAACCACTTCCCATAATACAACGGTGATTTTTAACGTCGGGTTTCATCCAACACATTTCAAGTGCTGTAAAAACAAAAACAAAATGACGTCACCGCGAGTATAGTTAATGACATGATTATCTATACTATTAGAGCAAGTTTCTCATACAAATAAAATTGTGTTAACTAGCCTATGTCAATATTTATTTTGTGCTCAGGCGGGGCCAGCACGGATTGTTTATTGCGCCTTACATACAGAGGGGCTGCCTCAAAGCCAGAGAAATCACAACCAAAAATACATTCTGGGTGGCAGGGCGGAAATCTCCTAAGCTGAACCGGCATTGGCCCTGCTACAGAAAACACCATGCCATGCAGTAAGATGGGGCTGAAACATTCTGTATTATGGACATTTTCTGACATTACAATAAAGCAAAATATAACCCGAGTACACCACCTTTCAGAAAGAATCAGAACTCGACCGCGGCTAAATCACATTAAATTGCGTTTGGAGGAAACTTTTCTCAATTATTTTCTGTTAAGCCAAATAGAATACAATGATTTACGTATTTTAGAGACAACTGTATGAACATTGTACGAACACATGCAAACTAACAACATACAGCTCATACTCACGTTAAAAGGTACATGAACTTCTCTTCAGCAACTATACTCGCATCTATGGCCACAGACAAAAAACGTTCGTTCACTCTCTTGAATACTCCAGAGAGGTCTACATTCAGAATTACGGAATGAAAATCCGCCTCAGCACTAGAACTGACACTTGCTCCGACATAATATCCATGAGACACATTAAATATCACCAATGACAAAATTGATAAGCCTGACATCATGGTGAAGTTAGACAGAGATCATCGTTGTTTAAATTCGAACAAAACTGTTGCGATTAACTTGAGGACAACAATCGAAGCATTTCCTGGTACTTAATATTCGTTGTCTAAGAGGTCCCATGCAAAGCATGTTGCTTGTTACAATTTCGTTTTTGTTGTTATCACGTCACTAGTCTAGTTGATCGTAATGAGTAAATCTTCAAAATAAAAGTCAAAAGCCATAGCAACGTGGAAAAAATGCTAAACATTACATTTTACAATTTTAATGTATTTATAATTTTAATACAAGCCATTTCACTTATTTTGACATAGGGCTTAAATCCATCAAATTTAAAGAAACTGTTTTGCCATGGGATGAAGATATTTTTTTTGATGTGAATCAGCTCCCATGCTATTTTGCTAGGATAGGGATTTGAAATGTGCAGTTTTATCAAATAATGTACTGCCATTCAACATATTTTTACAATAGAGTGAAGATAAATTATTGCAATTTTAGTACATGTGAGTGAGTAACAAAAAAATCCATAGAAATTTAGATATCTTGCTAAAGCATAGACATATTTAGCATCTCAAATCTGTTAAATTGTGAAAATGACAGAAAAATCTTTAAAAATGATCAGTTAGAAACTGCAGATGCACAACCAATTTTTGAAAATGTACATTATGTATTCTACAATTCCAACAGTATTTTGACAAAACTGAGGATTTTTTGTGAGTTTACATTAATCCATGGTTCACCCATCCCTGCTCTGGACCTAGCTATGTATGTAGCTTACCTACTTCGGTCACATAATTTCAACCTAGTCACCCAATATTTTCCAGAGTCCAGAAACACTTGTGATGCAGACTCACTCAATAAGACAAGATGGAGGTTTGAGGTTTCTCAAAGCAATGAGAGAACTGAAAAATGTCTCCTTAGGTTTGTAACAAGGAAATCCTACATTCAAGCTAATTTATAAAGTCGCTTAAATTGTTTGCATACAGCACCAACACAATGCATTTGATACACCATTTTAAATTAGATTTTTATTAATTAATCTACGGGATGGAATTGCTATTACTAAAATATCTAAACTATAAACCACACAACACACATCACAGCAAATTCAATAAAATGTACCTTTAGATAATAAATACTGTACATCATAGCAACATATTTACAAAGAGGGGAGATCAAGGGGCATCATCAACAAGTCATCCACCTCCTCTTGGAGTGCATCTGCTTTCTCATTTAGCAGCATCTGAAACAGAGACCAGTAAAGGTTATAATGAACAGAGTGCCACTTCAGCAAATGCTCACATCTCATCGCAATCAACTTTTAAACTGTAATATTTTACATGGATATAGGTAGGAAATCACAGTTAAGACAGCTACATTGTTGCATATCCTGAGCATTTGACAGTGGTCATACTTTTGCAGAAGCAACAATCTGATTGGCTTGCTTCTTGAAGAGGTTCTCCACAGTCTTCACAAGAATGTTTGGGTCTGCATTTGCCAGATGAGCCAATGTCTTGTACCCAGCATTGTACAGCTGCTTGGCTCTTCCCTGTCAAAAGAACATAATTTTACATGCTGTGACCCCATTAATCTGGAACAATGCTTGAAAACTGCAATTAGGACAATACTTCTTGACTGGATATGAGTTTTGGGACCTTTGACTGACAGGTGGTTGGACAGTGTCACCATGTTACAGCTTTATTTATTTGAAATCTCACCTCCATAACTCCTGCTACCTCCATTAGAGGGATAAGCTCAGCCTGGACACAATAGGTCAGCCTGCGGGTCAGCTCTGTCAGAAGGGCTTTGAAGGGCCAGAACTCCTCAAGCTCCTGATGACAACACAGAGAGACGCAATGTGAGATCAGTCAGGTCAAAAGAAAAACGTTAAATAACAGCCATGATATGTGTAAATATATGTGTATGTACGTATATGTATGTACGATATCTATTCAAGTAGCAAACAACCTCTGAGAAATGCAGCACACAGGAGCAGAAGGCAGAGGACGAGCTGAGCAGTGTCTGGAGGAATCCTCTGCTGAGCTGGAACTTGTCGGCCACGCTCCATAGGTCAGTCTCTTTCAGCAGGGAGAGCAGCACCAAGGCCAGGTACAGCCTGTTCACCACCACCAAATCCACATTCTGGTGGGGGAGGGGGGGACCATACAAATAGGAGGATTCTTCTATGGTGAAGGAAATCATAAAGTGTAGAGTACAAGGGACTGGCACAGAATTGGCTAACTGACTATTTGGCTCATTACAGTGTCATTACAGTTATCACTTATGATCAATGATCACAATTGTTGAGTGTAGATTTGAATTTATGGTTGATTTTGTTCTATTGTGTCAGGACATAAATTAGTTAAGTATGCCTTCCATCTGGTATATAAGACAAAAAAAACAAGAAAAACAATTAAGAGGATTAGTCTTGAGATTAACTGAATAATGGTTTTAAGACAACCTACTTAAGTATAAGCTCTCATTATAATCCCTTTAAAACGACAGGGCTTTAACACTAATGATAATCTTTGAACGTGGGAAATGTGAAAATATGATCCCATTGAATTCGACATGATTTAAACCATGATATGCTTCCTCATTATTCAATATCCTCACCTTCTTCATATTCTGGCCAGCAGCCTTTCTAGCAATTAAACTCTCAGGCACACCAACTGCTGCACACATCTTCTGCTCCACATCAGACAACATTGTGAACTGGAATTGATGGGCAAAACAAACTCAGACAATAAGTAATGCAGGACTGAAGACAAACAATTGCACAAAATCTAATATTTACATTTTGTTTTCCATAATTCAATATTTAATTGTCAATCTAAAATGGTATAAAAAGACCATCGTTATCCAAGGCATTTGAAGTACCCATTAATGAATGTAGAACACTGAGAAACAAGGGCTGGGCTCTAACCTGTCTGAAGTAGACCATCCAGTCAGGCTTAAACTGGGAAACCATGTCATAGGGGGTAACAAGGTAGACCAGGTGGAGGAAGCTACCCAGCATCAGGCACTCAAGGCCTTTAGACAGGTCTCTATACAGTACTTCACAGTAGGTCAGATCCACTGAGCCTAGTGAAGGTCAGAAAATCAGAAAACTGTACCACTAATTCAATTAAGAAAATAGCATGTCTCTGTAATGGGATTTACAGAACCTCTCAAATGGATTCACCCCCATTGGACCTAGCCTCATTTTGTGGTGTTACAACATGAATATTCCTTTCACCCTACGTACACACTGCTCACGAAAAGACCACTTCTAAAGACATGTTTTGCAATTATTTTCGAACAATTTGTAGATTTTGACTTTGACAGTGGCAGAAATTCCTAATTAAATTCATTAGATTTCATGTTGTAACACAATAAAATGCAGAAATGTTCCAAGGGGTTAAAACATTTGGGGGCCACCAATAATGGATTTTACTGAACACTTTCAATGCATGTGGACAGAAATGTCATTTTCACCAGTTGGGTTCCAGACCTTTTCAAAATAAAGCTCCAAAGGAGGCATCATGATAGAGCAAACTAAATGAGCGACAAAGCCGAGATCATGGCAAAACTAAACATGGCCTACTATATCGTCAAACTCATGTACAGTCAGTCAATAATATGTGCTCATCACACTCAAAGCTGTCAAGCAAAACACTTTACAATTTGTGTTGAAACTGCAACTGGACCTCTGGATGTTACTGACTCAATTCAAATTAGTCAAAAGATTGTAATTTTTTTCTGCAAGACTCAAAGATCCAAGTTAGTAAAAAGACTCAAACTTTATATCACTAGTCCTTACTGGCCACTTTGAAGTCTAGCATGCCAACACAGAAGCATTTACTAAAATGTAAGATCATAAATGCTAAATCAACCCAAGAATAATTGAATGTTCTCTACAACTGCTCTATTAAATCCAGCCATGACTGCATTCTTAACACAAACATACAACCAACAACCCAGTTCTAGTACCCTAATCATAGATGTAAAAAACAGCAGTTTACAGATAAAATCGAAACATATTACTGAATTAATCTTTAGGAACAAATAAATGAATAAGCCAAATGTTTTACTCAAATGTATAGTACCATTTTTAAGGGTTTCACAGATCATGTGCTAGTGCAACCAACTGAATGACTCATTAGCACCTGTACCACAAGGGGAAAATGTTTGTCTGGAACCCTGACCTTCTCTAGTGTGCCTGTGAGTATTTCACCTTTGTAAGTAACCCAGACCATCTCTAATGTGCCTGTGAGTAGTTCACCTTTGTAAGTAGCCCTTCCTAGATTGGTAACCTGCAGACCTCCCTCCTTTGGCTTTGCGGCCTCGGTGACTAGGCCTTTCTGTTTCAGCTGCTCAACACAGTCCTGGGTCACCTCCCAAAGACTCCTCTCCAGGCACAGCTGTTTCTCCTGGACGGACAGCAATGTGCCATGCATGAAGTCCATGACCTGCTGTAGGCTGTTTGTGATCTAAACCAAGACAAAAGAAGCAAAACAAATAATTAAAATTAAATTCCCAAAGGCCAAGTTCGCTAAAAAAAAAAGAAAAGAAAAAAAGAAAGTTCAACCAAAAGAACCGTCATTTTCTGTAATTCAGTCATCCGGGTGACAGATATTCTTCAGAAGTACTTACATTTAATCCAATTAGGGAGAGGATCAAACTAAGAACACCCTTTCCATGATCATGCATCAGGTTGCTTTTACAGATCTCCATCGGTGCAGAGACAAGCTTTTTGGCCTGTAAATCCAAATGGGTGGTGAGTGCCGATGCATCAGATGCATGTCAGAATGTGTCCAGTCATCACATGGTACTACACTGACAGGTTTGAAGTCATTTACCAACTCTTTGTCTTTGTCCTGTATGATGAGGATACTCTCTCCGTGAGTGTCTATCCCGGCCCGCCCAGCCCTCCCTATCATCTGTTTGTACTGGCTCCTCTTCAGGAAGTCTGCCGCCACGTACGGAGAACGCAGAATCACCCTGGATTAAATACACAGGATGGATCCAGTCAGGTCGCCTGGACTATTTCACACACGGATGCAACGTCTGCTGCTAATGCCAGTAAAACAGATCCTAATGCCAGTAAAACAGATCCTAATGTCAGTGAAACAAATCCTAATGCCAGTAAAACAGATCCTAATGCCAGTAAAACAGATCCTAATGCCAGTAAAACAGATCCTAATGCCAGTAAAACAGATCCTAATGCCAGTAAAACAGATCCTAATGCCAGTAACGTTGCGAGAGACAGGTTTTGGTTTAATGTCTCTTACCTCCGGGCAGGTAGGTTGATGCCTGCAGCCAGTGTGGAGGTGCAGGTGAGGAGGCAGAGAACCCCAGAGGAATAGGCCTCCTCCACCAGCTTCCTCTCCTCACTGGTCAGCCCACTGTGGTGGTATGCCAGGCCATACGGCACTGTTTTCCTCAGCACCGGACACAAGGAGCCGTTTCCACTGTTCTTCAGCTCCCCCAGCAACGTCACCTTCTCCGCCTGCTTGCGCTGGATAAAGTCCCTGGGGAATTCAAGGGGGAGGCTCGATTACAATCCACACACTGACTGCTTTCGGACAGGCTGGTCGTGATTTGGAACAGGGAGAAGCAACTAAGGTATTCTCTTACTTTGTCAGATATTTGCAAATCATCGCAGCCACGTTCTCACAGTTCTTCTTGGTAGGACAGAAGACAAGGCAGGATTGCCTTGGAATGACCTCAGTAACCAGGGCAACAATATGATCCTGATCAATTTTCTGCATTGCACTGGAGTACTGTGAAACAGAAGTAGACATATACAAAAACTTGTCAGCCTTGGGAGGTGATTGTCTGGAACTGGAGTCCAGTGTATGTTAAACTGATGAATGTTTGAATTAAATGGATAATTATACCTTAAAGTTCAGAAGTCGAGAGAACCTGAAGCACTCTTCCTCTTTAAGATTCACCTCGTATATACTGTCCTTCAGTTTCACATACTCCTTCAACTCGATCTGAATACAAAAAAACATGGCTATCAATCATCTATAATCACAGAAACAACAGCTTTCTAACTTGTATTGCTAAGCTTGCATTGGTAAATGTTATTTTTTTATGTGGATATTCACAAACAACAAGTGGGCATACCACAGAGGATAAAATATATTTGTATAGATTAGGGTTTCCCAACTTTTTCTCACAAGGACCCCTATTTCTCACATATACCACTTCTGTTTCCAGGACAGCACCAACACATCACATTCAAACAGTGGAAAGTAACAACAAACTGTATTCTTTAACAATGTAAACTTAAAAAATTAGGTACATAAGGGTTCATCTTACAAACATTTCTAAGTGCATTTATAACGTGAGGGAAATAATATGTCACTATTTGGCAAGCATAATAACCATAAATAATATCCATATAATAATTTATCTTTTTTTGAAATGGTACCTTATAAAAAGCATTAACAAATTAATAAATGTATGCAAATGACATACCGGTCTGAAGTCATTAGTGTAGTTTTCTGCCTTCAGAAACCTTTGAAGATCTTGGACATTACCTAGAGTAGCACTCATTCCAATGATCTGAGTTGAATCTGTGTAAAGAAGAAAATCTGTATCCCACTTTTTCAAAAATATCATCAATCTACATGACTATGATTTAGAATAGTAGTCTCACTTACTACTGACATAGATCACCTTGGCAAGAGTCATCTCAATGATAGCACCTCTGCTACCATCACCCAACATATGTAGCTAATAAAAAGAAAAACCTTTAGATTCTACATATAGTGTTATTATAAGTATCAAATATACAAGGTATCAGATTAATAGTTGTGAGTGTCTAGTGAGTGGCTATTCTATAGTTGGTAATGATTACGTCTCACACGTTGAGCTAACAAAATATACCTCATCCACAACCACCAGTCCAACATTGTCCAGTCTATTAGCCTCTATAAGGGAGTTGACCAGGCTGTGGGCCTTCTCTATAGTGGCAATGTACAGGGACCTCTTGCCCCTTCTTTTCACTGGAGGGAACCTGCCCTTACTGCCAGCATACTCCTCCACCATGAAGTCCAGCTCCATGCCAAAACTGGCCAACCCTCGAACCTGCAAAATACAGTGCTCGGATTTGCCATCAAGAAACAACAAAGTTGAAATAGGGGCTTAAATACAAAAGTTGAATTGAAATCAATGTGCACTGTTGGTTTAAGGGGGAATCATACACATGTAATAATGACCGTAGTACCTTCTCCTGCACTAGAGAAATGTAGGGTAAGATGAAAAGGGCATCCTTGTTTCTGCACAGAAGCTCTTTGAGGATGAGAATCTCAGCTACCAGGGTCTTCCCACCACTGGTAGGCAGAGAGTAGATGAGATTTCTCCTCTGCTGAATTGAGTCAAGGTTTAGACAAGTGTTTTGCCATTCTGAAATATAAGACAGCATTGATAACATGAAGCAGGAGACGAGCTAAAACCATTCATACTTAACAAGCTAACCACACACTTTGAAAGCATTGCCGGTTGATGCCAAATTATATTGAGGACGTGAAATTATGCCGTGTTCACATGCTGGTGGAAACTAGTAAACGCAGAAAATGTTGATTGTACAATCAGAAAACTGATTGTAGTTAATCATGTTCTTTGTCACTGGATTGGCCAATCTGACATTTCTGTGTTCGGGCAGCATGTGAATGTGGCAGGAGACAGGGAAAACACAGAACTATTCACCATATAAATCTTTGATTCCTTTGAGATTACATATCAGCTCCTTAACTTTGGTGGGAAGACCAAAAAAAGGCCCAAGATCCGTTGTTTCCACAGAGACTGCTTTCATAGCCTCCATGGCAACATTGATCTCTTTTGTAACTATGGCCGCCTCCTGTACTGCAGTTCGCGACACACTAGAAGGAGCTGTCGCATTACCCATCATAGTTCTCTTCAGATGGTATGATATGCTCTTTCTTGCCTTGTGGGCGATATGACTCTCATTTCTATCCTCAACACTGAAAGACTTCTCAGGATGTCTCACAGGGGTGGAGGTTATGTCCTCATCTGTGTAACAGTTATTCTCTGCTGTTTGAAGAATGTCTTGTTGAAAGGCAAGCTGTGAACTTGGAATGTCTATCAAAGAGTCATCTCCCAAACCCTCCAATATTGAGTCCGTCATTGAGTCATCACATGATCGTTTCGGACAGTTGTCGGTCGAAGACTTCAGAGAAGTGAATTCAATGTTGTCATCCTGCTGAACCTCAGGGCATTTTGTTCTGGTTGCATAGTCAATGTCATGTTGTTTTGCGTTCTGTTCCGCTCCATCGAGCTTTGCCAAGAAAGAGCTGTCGGCTACAATGCTGTCATAATCCCCAAATAAATCTTCAGTATCACTGCAGTACTGCTGCAAAAAGCAACATTAAGAAATTGTAAATACACGCGTAACTCATACAATATCAAAAATAATCAGCCAACATATGTTATATTCACCAGTTTTTAAGCGATTTAGAACTAAACATTTACTTTCTCTTTCGAGAGTTTAGCCAGCCACCAACCTCATTGAATTTTCCATGCAAAGACTGGGTCATCATAGCTCTGGAAAGCTCAATTTCTCCTGTGCTGTCTGGACACTGTTGTGCAGAACCACTTGTTCTTTTCCTTGCGGGCGTGAGGTGACTTCTCTGTCCATCCCTGGACCTCTTCCCCGAAGAAACTCGTCTTACTTTGATTTCGCCACTCATTGTCTAACCTGACAACTCATTCAACAAAATGAACCCTAATCGAACAATAACATAACACAACCCGGCTAGCTACTTCTACGTAAAAACAAGATAGACTCATGTTTGCTACTAGTTAGCTAGCTAACTGACTACCTAACAATTTGCATCCCGTACCAGCCCAAATTAGCTTGCTAACTAGGCATGACATAGTGTAACCTTTTTAACTAGTAACGAACCAAGATGTATGAATATAGAAGTAACTGCGAACATTAGCAAGAAAACTAGTTTATATTTGTAAACATGACACAAACGTTTAACGGATTGGCCAATAAGAGACCAGTACTGAGTCCGGTGGGGTACGGAACGTTTTCCTGATATGGAACTTTTCCCGATGTAGAACCAATTGCTTTGTTCATATATGCAGTATCGAAATTGAATATAGTCGTTATTTCGTTATATGGAATTATTTAATTTGTTATGTAGAACTTAAACAAACTACTACTTCGTAAATCCAATATCTCTGGTAGGAACTATTATTCATGCACAAACTCTTCAAGCTGAACACACGAAGTTACGTCAAACAACATCCTGTCCTTTCCTTCACAGGTCAAAAATGATTGCGCTCCGAAGATTTCGATCTTTACAATTTCCATTTACGCAGTTTGCAGGCACACGTAAGAATATGGTTTTATGTTTTCAATATATTACGTTGTTAGTGATAAAAGCACGGTAAAACTGACGTTTATGTCATTAAGATAATTTATTAACTAGATGGCTACTTCTCTAACCTCTAATTAGTCTCGTTAGTTCAACTACATCATGATGTATCTTGTTATACCAGTACTGACTGTACCCAAGAACACATATAGCTAGCTAAATGGCTGGCTAGAGTAACACTTGTATTTCATTTAGAGAATGTTTACTTTTATAACAGAAGAATGTCTCAGAAGTCTCTCATCCTCGGCCAGTGTTGTCCAGAAGATTGATGACATGGTAAGTAGTTTAAAGTACACTAAGAAAAACATTAACAGACAATATAACGTCGGGTCCTGTATGACATTTCAGCCCTAACCATGTCTGATTTCAGTCATCAGTAGCCAGTCTGTTTGATATCTGTTCAATACCACTACATGCTATCATTTTACATTTTAGTAATTTAGCAGATCCTCATATCCAGAGCCACTTATGGTAAGCAGATACATTTTGAGTCTTAGGTAAAACAACCACACAGTTTAGTGCATTCCTATCAGTTAATTAGTTATCAGCAAAGGTCAGTGCTGAAAAGAAGACCATACAAATATAAACAAAATATGCAGGCGTGAGTTAACAAAGACAACAGACAGGTGATGGCAGTGGAACTATTATAAATACTGTTTTTTGAAGATGAGTAGAGGCTCTTCTATCCTAGCCTCCTAGGGAACCTGGTTCCACCACTGAGGTGCCAGGAAAGAGGAGAACTTTGTCTGTGTGGATCAGGAACTGCCCTGAAGGGGTGGGAGAGCCAAGAGCCCAGAAATGGCTGAAAGAAGAGCCTGGGTAGGGATGTAGGGTTTCAGCATTGCCTGAAGCTTATGAGGAGAAGGTCCTTGTTGCTCTGCAGGCAAGAAAGAGCTTTAAAGCAGATTTGAAGTTCAACTGGAAACCAGTGTAGAGTTTGAAGAAGCAGGGTAACATGGGAGAACTTGAGAAGGTAGAATTTGCCCGTTGTAATATTCAGTTTAACTACCTACTTTAAAAATCAAGCTATGGTCTCGTGACTCACTTTTTGCAGGAGCGCTCAGGTGTTGTCTACGAGGTTATGAAGCCAATAAACTGGAACAGGGTGGTGTACTTAATTAACTTCTATGTTTCGGTGCCCTTCGTGCTCTAGGGGTGATATTCCCTATGAATAGTATTATTAAGTTTTAAAACATGATTTGAATGTATATTTCATTTGTTATACAAAGTACGTGACAACATTGTTGTATGGTTTCACATATTTTTACAAATGTGTCTCCCAAGCCTTTACAGATGGAGAATCCCTACAAACAACCTCAGAAAGGCTGCATTCTCTGTAACATCACAGTGGACTTCAAGAATGTTCAGGTCTGTCATTGAACAACAGTTCTAAATACCATAATGACAAACTAAGATACAATTGTTCTATTTTAAATAATTTGCTTAATTTCCCTCCAAACATTTATCCACTAGCTGCTGTCACAGTTTATATCCCCGCACTCAGGAAGAATTTATGGCAGGCACATAACAGGTGAGAAATTGGCATGGTAAAGCAAAACATATGTATAACATCATAGGCCAGTGTTATTCAGTAATTTTTGTCGGAGGACACATTGATAAGACATCACTGAGGGCCACCACAACAAAATAATACTCTACTTAATGAATTTGGGTAGCATGTCATGGGTGCCACTGAAGGCCTTGGAATGAAGACCACTGGCATTCATTATATTGTTTTTTTATTTTCCAGGACTGTGTGCTAAGAAACAAAGGGAGATATCCAAAGCTGTAAAGAAAGCCCATTCGATGGGTAAGTTGTTAAATCACACATTTTAGTATTGACTAGTATTCCTTTATTTATAGTAACAAAACGACATAAGCATCTCACAGTGGCGGGCAAACCTATAACCTTTACCCAGTGCGCCATCAGTTGTGCCACTAAAGTATGCTCCTGTAAGAGTTGATATCTGCACTTGTTTTTATTATCATAATAGCTTAGAAATGTCAATATGTGCAACAACAACAAAAAATGCCTATCCTGTCATACAAAGGGGAATAACAATGAATATCTAAGATTTGTCTAGTTCAGGGCTATTCAATTCCAGTCCTCGGGGGCCAAAACATTTCTGGCTTTTATCCTCTACTATTAATATGGGACTGATTCCGACCTGAGATGCCAGGTGAAGACAATCAACTAGCAGGTAGAACCAAAAACCAGAAGTGTTTCGGCCCTCCAGGACCGGATTTGAATAGCCCTTGTCTAGTTCATAAATCAGTTGAATTTGTGGGACTCCCTCTATGCACGCAACTCTTTCACTTGATGAGAGTAGGGCAATTCTCTCCCCTCACAAACGATTTGAGAGAACTTTGTAAAATAATCATCTGTGAAAAATGTATGTTCTATCACAACGAAGCACAAAATTGGGAAACCACAGTTGAATGTGGTACATACTATATACATTTTATTTCAGTTGCAGGTTTTAAAGTTGATCTGTTCCCATTGGCTTGTGCAGTAAGATGAAAGTAACCTGCGTTTTTTTGGTACTGGAGGTTTTTCGTGTTACAAACGTTTGTCACACAATTAATGTTTATTTCATTAATGCATATCACATTACATTTATGCGGAACAATCAATGTAACCCTTTGACAAATCTTAGGTATTTGTTGTATTCCATTTTAATAACCCATTTTGAGTAGGGCATCCCAATTGCATTATGCAATGATATTGATGACTTTTTCTTTCTGAAGTCTGAATAATGCAAAATTGCCAGACTAAATAACCTAGATGCACCAGGAGATGCTCCCAATCCAGTCTTATTTGGCAAATACGTTGTCTGCGCTTTTTTTTGCCGGACCGCGTAAGCGGAGCCGGCTAAGAAGAGCGAGCGAGTGAGTGACTGAGGGAGTGACTACCCTTTGTTAAATAAACCTTTGCTAACCCTTTGCTAACTCAGATTTTATTTTTCAAAATAAAAGCCATCATTGAACTATATAAGTTAATATAGTTAACAATCTTGTCTGTACATTTTATGTTTAATGTCCGTTCCAATGTTATTCTTGTCTGTTATTTTTCACAGACTAGATTAACTATATTGCCTTATACATTTTAATTATGGCTTTTATTGTGATAAACAAAATCTGAGTGCTGCCAGCATAATATCCTGTTGCTAAAATAACGCCAATGAAGCCTCGAATGGCCATCACTAGTTATCGTCACCTATGTTGTTAGATACTGTATCTGTCATTCACAGATGGCTAATTAGCTGTTAAAACGGCCAGTGGCAAAAGAGGATTTGTTCGGGATAGACAAAAACCGCGCTAGCTACAACCTTGAGTAGATACGTTATGGGAAGCCTAAAATGAAACTGTTAACTATATTGCGACTATTTCTGGTGGATTTTCGAATTGTCTCAGTATTTGTTCAGGATAGACAAACACTTCGCTGGCTACACGATTCTCTCTTCTTTTCACTTGACGAAGAAAGTGCGTTATCGTCACTTATGTTGATACAGTAGTTATTGTATCAATGTCATTCACGAATGGCTAATAAACTGTTACAACGGCCAGTGGCAAAAGCCATAAAGTGCGTAGATGCTATTTGTGGTGGAGGTAAACTTAATACGAAACGTTACTCAGTTTAACACAATATAATGGCGTCTAGCGACATATTACTTGCTAATAAGCTTTTTAAACGACCAGTGGCAAAAGTCATACAGTTCATAGATACTATTTGTGGTGGAGGTAAACTTAATAAGAAACATGACTCAGTTTAACGTTAGTTAATTTTGTCTAACAAAATATTCAAACTTAACATGATGTTAATAAGTGAAAATAATATAATGCGAAGAGGCTATACTAATGCCCTGCTTAAGTGCCGTTTAGTGGCGCAGTGGTTAACTACAATTCCTTTCACGTGGGCGACCTAGGTTCGGTTCTCGAGGGGGCAGCCACGATTAACCTATTTTATTGCGAGCCGGCTGAACTAGGCTTGCCTGGTTTGAATTTACACAGGTTTGCATGCTACTGTATGATCAAAAAACCTGCAGCACAGGGTATTGACATTTCTGTGATAGTAGATCTTTTTAATCTTTAATGTACCGTTTATTAACACTTGTCCAGAGGATTTTTTTACATTGTACTACAGGCTTGTCTATGGCTTAATGACCATGTTTTGATTGTCCAGTACTTTCTATTAATTATGGTAAAACTTTCCTCCACAGGATTCATGTCTGTAACCCACAAAGACCCTCATTTTATGAAAGATCCAAACATCTGTGACATCCGGCACTTGGAGTAACTTTCACTGTGTATTGTTGAACTAGTCTAGCATAAATACTGTAACTTGTATTAAAATATTTCTCAATATGTCAGTTAGTCTCATCCTTGAGCCGATGTGCTTGGATTGAGTGATGAGAGCAATAATTGTAACTGACAGCACATGTGAAAATAATTTAATTCAATTATGTACATGTTCAGTAACAGGCTGAACTATTAAAATCACTAATATAAACACTGAACAGTTATTTTAATTTCAAGGATGTGTACAGTTTCTATAATTTGAGTGTTACCCCCAAAATATGCTAACTGAAAGCATCCATAAGAACAGATCAGCCATTGAGAAGGGACTCTGGCCTGTGGTGGTCCAGTGCTGCTGCCTCCGGTGCACATGTGCTGCTCCAACATGGGCTCAACTGCTATTTCAGCACAACTATCATTCCCCATTACTGTCAACACATAGAATGTCCAAAAATATTTTGACAAAAAATAAAGGCTTATAGAGGAATGTCCAAGTTTCCTGTACTCCATAGCACACCAAGTTATATTTGATGCAACCTGTCCATTTCTTTCTGGTGATCAGAAGACAGGGGAGTTAGTCACATCTACATGATTTCCATTCTGATTAGCTGGCATCATCAGATCCTCTTCGGTCTCTGACCCACTTGCTGACAATGAAGACCCCTCAGTCTCGTCCAGCGGACATTTCCTCCTCTTTGGTGCCTCAGATGATTCGCAAAGGGGACGTTTTCTCCAGGATGCCCTACCGCCTCTCAGCCTCGCCTTCCTGGCTTTGGGAAGCCTATGAGTCAGGATCAACGGCAATGTTGTGGTGATGTCTATGTCATGGTCAGTGCTGCAGCAGAACTCGGGCATGGGGAACCCCTGGAAAGTAAGAGCCTTTGTCTGGAGTAGAGCTTCCCCAGGGAACAGCGTCTTAATGGCCTCACAGAGAAGCACATTCTCCTGGGGCTGCGATGGAGTAGAGTCTCCAACTGGAGAGGGAAAATAAGCTTAAGAAAATAACAGAAGTGGAAAGAGCAGCGCGGTACAACTCAGTACTGCAGCAGACAAACCTTTAATATATTTTCTCTGCTCTTCTTTCTTCTCACTGACAGTCCTCCTTAGAGCAGAAACATCAGCAAGAAGCTTCTCTACCAATCGCTCACTCTCCTCCACTTCATTGCATGCCATCTATGAAGAGAAACAAATCCCAGATGATCCGCCGTGATGTTTACCAATTCATTATTAATGAATATGCCATTCAGCTCACCTTCAGTTCACCCTGCAAGGAGTTGTTCATGTCATTTATCTCATCCACCTCCTGCAAGGATCCATCTGAGGAGAAGAATCGAGATCTATACGAAGCAAAAGTAAAAAGCTTAAGTCAGACAGGCACCAGACGCCCATAAACAGCATTCTCTATTTAACGGCCAGGGTTGAGTAGTAGTACCTGTGTTTCCTTACAGCGCGGTTATAGTTGACGGACAAACAAGACGCAGAGAGCCTCCAGTAGTCCTGCTGTTCCAACAAACCCAGGTTGCTGACGAGAACGGGAACACTGCGGTACTGACTAGTTGGTGCAACAGAGTGATAAAACTTTAACACGTACAATCACTAAACATAAACCCACTGCAAAACATTCCGATTGATTCAAAACAGGTCAAAGTACCTAAAAATACAAATATACTGACCTGCCACATGATCTGTAGACCGCATACTCCAGTTTGTGAGTGGAGCCTGATGACATGACCTCACTGGGTGTGAGAAGCAGGAAGATCAGCTCGTGGTTGAAGAGTGCTTTCTTCAGGTTCTCATGGACTACTTGTTCTCTAAATGTCATTTGTTGATCTGTGTTTCTTCTCTGTTTATACCATCCAATCACATTCTCCTTCATAGAAAAGTTCAATAAACAAAAGCAGTTACAAGTTTAAAAAAAAAAAAAAGTTGTGTAAGGCACAGATTCTTTTTTTAACTCTGATATCAATATTACCTAGTTTCATTTACCTCCTTATAGTTGGACAAAATATGCCTTATTTCATCCTGGTTTACCTCGCCTATTCTATTATAGAAGCTTAGGGGAGTGAAGAGAAAAATATTATTTCAGTGACGGGATGTTTGGATTACCAATTCTGCTGAAACACACACTGATGAATCACAATTTTAAGAAACTCAGGTCGCTGCAATTTACCTATTGAGCTTGCGACAGGATATATGTTTCTGAATGTCTGGAACAGAAAATGGGGAGATAATTCAACTCTGAGATTGTAACTAATACAATATGACTCAAGTAAACATCTGACGACTCACTTATTGTATGCTCAAACTGTATGTTTTCGATTTGGGAATCAGTAATGTTGCTTCTCTCTTCAGCTTTGCTTTCGCCAAGAATGAGACCTTCCTGCGAAAGAGTATAGCGTAACGTTACGGCATCCATGTGTATTACGATTAGCGTAGGGTTAGTTGAATATAAACTAAACAGCCAGGATTCGAGCGAATACTAATCAGCCTAGTTAGTTTCTGGTAATACCTCTCCTTTTGTGGGTCTAGCAAATGTACCGTTATCAAGCTAGCCTGCTATCAAAAGTTAGCTATACACAGCACGATCTAGCTGATGTTAGTTGGCCATGTTTTTAGTTCATGTTTGATATTTTTCCAGTAGGTACTTATGTGACTAATCGGTCTAATTCACCTAGCTAGCGGACTACTTACCACATCAGAATCACTGTTAAAGTGCTGAAACATCAAAGAACCAAGAACAAATCCAGATATGCGAACTGAGGAGTTTGATTCAGCCATGCTTGTTGTCAGGAAGATGTCGTGCTATATTAACACTAACAACACTGTATCATTTTATTCAACTGAAACTCAAATCTTTGCTGTTGTAAACTACTTTTCACGGAGAATCGCAAACGAAGCCTTTCCGTCCTTTGTTGACCCTTTAGCTTTGCGCTCTTCCCGTTTCTGTGCTGTTCTCCGACTTTCGTTAGCTAGCAGTGGAATTGATTAGGAAAAGTCTCTACGTGAATAATACGAAAACCATAGAAACTCACTACGAGGAAAATGAAAGGCGAAATGAAACCTACGTAGATTAATTTTTCGCTTGTCTCCGTTAGTAATAAAAGGTTAGTATTTGTTTTGTTTCTTCTAAAAAGGAAAAACGACATAATAAAACTAAGAATCCATAATATGCATAACACTGTCAATTCATATCACTTCTGTAAGGATATTGACAGCGTTAACTCAAAAAAATGTATTACCGCCATCAACCGGACTGACGGGGTTAATACAAATTGTTGATCGCTTGTCTAAAAATGGGTGGAAAGTAAGCAGTGAGGATGACGTCACGTTCGTATGGTAATAAGGAAACCTTCAATAATAAAAGCTTACATCCCAAAACATTGTACCCAAACACGATTTACATAAATAATATTTTTTTATCTATAAGCCAGTATGTATTTCATATACAGTACAGCGTTTTGCATTATGGCCAATAGTGACCAACTCTGTATTAAACCAGTTGCCGAGTGTGAGACCAAGCATTTTGGTTATTCCGATAGCATACTCATAATTTATTAAAATTGTATTTCTTTAATTTTAGTCTACAAATTACTTTAAAAAAATGCTGGAATCAAGATTCTATTCACAATGGGGTTTTGTACATCAAATTATACCGTTTTTAGTAAGGTGGTTGCAATATTGTCCAAAACAGCTTGATATTTTGGACAATATTTTGGACTTATTTCAACAGCTTCCCATGTTTATGCAATCGGAACTCTTACTTTGAATAAGAAAAATATGCGGTTTTACAGCCATCATAATATTGTTATCAGACCATGCATCTGAGGGCCATTGAAGGTATCCACCATGTAAAGTGGGTGGAACTCCAACCTCATCTTTCCTCTGGTTTGACATGATTCCGAACAGGTCATCAGGAAGTCCAGTCCCACCAATTTGACACAGGGATGCAGTTTAAAGTTCCATCCACTACATTAAAATGAATGCTTTCAATCGAGTTATCACTATCCCCTAAGCCACATACAGATAAACCTTAGGCTACTAAAACCATTATTGTGTTTTTGGCTATATAATATCCGTTTGTGGCTATAAAAGCAAGTGACAACCAGTAAATATGCATTCAAGAGGACTCTAACCATCTCTTTCAGGAAGACAACCTACCAATTCTTGATCAGCCTTAGCGTTTGGAGGACTGCTCGCAAATCACAATCCATTCCCTGGCTGTGCCGTGCACACTTGCGCTGAGTGCATGTCAAAGTGACGTGTTGCTGACAAAACTCCGAGCGTGACTTCCAGTTCGTGATGTGCAGTTCGCGAACGATTCGTTCGTTTTGAATGAATCTTTTTAGTGACTCGGGACTCACGAGTACTTTTTTGTAGTGACTCATTCAATTGTATTGTTCAGTCGAACGTTTGACAGCGGATTTCTACAACATGATCACTTGCTTCATACCCAGTCCGCCAGGTCAGTTCTCCCATCAACTTCTATGTGCATTCGCAGAGAAACATAGATTTATCGTTTTATCGTTCATTTGAACGACTGGCGGAGTTCAACCCAACCACGGGGAGCTGTTAGTTTTACGTTCGCTAAGAAAAATAGATCAAGACAATAGCATAATAAAGACATGTTTGTAACAGATGGACACATGGTAGGTCTAAAATAATTAATGTAGTAGTTGATTTTTGATTGTAATGATAAACTCAGATAAAATCATACACAAGTAAAAAGACTAGTGAACAACTGACTCGGGCAGTTTTATCGTTCATTTGAACGTCTGTCAGCGGAGTTCTACCTCGGCCCAGGGGCGAAAATCTGATCTCAAGTTTGGAGGGGACAATTATATAAAATTTTCTCAAGAGCAATTTTTGAGGGGGACACCAAAAGTAGTGCTATAATACTGTTTTAATTTGCACCATCGGTTTGCTTGCTACTGTAGCTCTGCAAATTCAGCTGTCTGTGTGAACCCTACCAACATAAAACAAACTGACTGGATTAACCCCACATTAGCTACGTGCATTGAGTGCCTTTCAGAAGGTAGACACGAACACTGTCATCTTGCCCGCTAAGGAACACTACTGTCCATACACTGCACGGCAAGCTTCCCTCTCATTGACTCGAATTCAAACAGCTGCAAAAGCTGGTTGATGTTACTGTATCTTGCTAGCAAACATCAGCTAACCGCTAGCTAACATAACGAGTGACCTGTCATTCAATGCAGAGAAAATGAACTTTGGTGACGGTTAGAAATGTTTTTATTGTATTGAGTGGTAGAAGTAAAGAAATGTCTAAAATATCCTTTGTTCAAACTACTTACTAAAAGTCAACCACCAAACGACAGACAGTCAGATTCCCACACATGCGCTGTACTTGCACGACATACCACTGCTGAGGGCTGGAGGGTAGTGGATTAAACCACTGTGAGGCAAAGGGTGGGGGTGTAGCAATTTTTTGAAACTTAAACCTGCTATTAAGTGTCTATATTCAGCACAAGTGCTTTCATTGCATTTTATAACTATTATTGAAGTAACATAGTTATGTTTACATTTATGTATTGGGGGGGACAAATCATAGTTTTCCCCAGGATGGGGGGTCATGTCCTCCCCGGGATGTCCGCCTATGCCCCGACCGCTGGCTTCCAGCTCAGTTGCCTACTCTCTGTACAACAGCTGTTAGTTTGACGTTGTCAAAGAAAGGTTGATCTAACATGTTTGTAACTGATACTTGGACGCATAGCCTACAGTAAATAATGTAGGCCTAGTATTTGATTTTTGATTGTTATGATAAAGATTTATCAATGATAAATCATAGTGTGAAACAAGCATTTGCTGAAGTAGAGAAGAAACGCAAACGGGAGGGGGGGGGGACGGGGGTAGAGGCAGTGGCTAGAGGTGTAATAAACACATTAGCTTCCCGACACAGTCGTGACTTGGATTTTACAATTCATGTTCCACTTTAAATTAATTCAAATGAGCAAAACCCTCGTATCGTTTTCAAAGAAAAAATGAACAATTAACAATTGAACATTTTCACACAAGAGGTATTTCATTTTGTACGCGTCAAGTGTCGAAATAAGACATAAACAAATGCACGTGTCATATAATTAGGCACGCCAGTCCATTATTTTGTGTGAATTGCGCAAGCTCAAATATAACTCCATGTCCTCACGGGATTCCACTCGTAGAAGAACACTGCTTTGTATCTGTGGTTCCAATTTGCTCGTGGAGTCTGCATCATCGCATACTCGCTGCAGGAGGCCACCGCAGGGTCTAATGAGCCCCTGTACACCCTTAACAGTTTTTGCTTCCTCAGATTTTGGACACTCGAGCAAATGGCGGAGCTGCGCGTGAACGCGCAAATGGAGGGCTGAGGGTGCAGTGGAGCGGAGCAGGGAGGTGTTCATATGGGGTTTACTTATTTATGTTTATTAATCGAATGTGTTTTACGATTGCGTAAACAACACATGAACTGCTAAGCACACGAGCTCAGTGAGAGAGTCTGCAAGAGAAAGGAACTTTTTTCAAGAAACTCGCTAACGGGGGAGGGGTTTTATTTGTACAGTAGAACTTGTGTCCAGTCCGGTTTCTGACCACATCACTGCTGCAGCGAAGTACAGAAGAATGGACGATTCGATAAAACAAATGAGAGGTCTTTAGGTTCGCTATTTCAACATTTCTAACATGTCAAACTCGGAGATAGAATGCAAAAAAGACAGTAACGTAGCTAAGGTTTATCTAGTCTAGCGGTTCTCTGATCAGCTTGGCTGTATCAGTAACGGGATAGGCCGTGTTCATATCCGTTTTCAGGTTCTGTTGACATACTTTTCAGAAATTCACTATCCTTTCAAGGAATTCTCATTTATAGTACCAAAAAGTAATACTTATTTGGAGTGAGTTGCTATAGAGTGTTGTGCCTCTGTCTTGCAGGTAACTTGACCCAGATGTGCCATATTAGTGGTTGACCGATCTATTTGAGGGAGGGATGGAGGATCTGTGGAGTATAGCAGTTGTGTTGCTGCAGGTGTGGCTCTCCGTCATGATTGGCCTCATCATGATACCTGCCATGTTTGGTTTCTCCCTGGGGGTCACTTCAGTCTACATTCAGATCCTGGTCAAAATACTGGAGGTAATTGCTGGACATTTTGAAATAGGTCAAATTCTGGAATGACAGTATATAACGTTTATATTTTGTTTACCTAGGTAAATTAGATATATTGGGGAAAATATGATTTATTAACAAACGTATTTTGTTAAGCATTTAATGAAATGCAAATCTGGATGCTGTGCTATTTGTACTACCATTAAGTATGATTGTGTGCTACATATACTGTGTTCATGTTGCGGTGCACAGATATAATGAATGTCAAAAGCAGGGCACGCCAGGGCAGTTAGGCAAGGGGCTGTATGTAGAAACTATTGTCAGAGGTCAAATGAAAATAACTGTTGTCTGGGCAGTGGGCCACCCTGCGGATCCAGAGAGGACACAGAGAGCGACCCACTCTGCCAGTGCCTGCTCCGCTACCCAATGGTGAGTGGCTTTACTCTCACAACTGAACAGGGAATTCATTTTGGGGTCTGGACTGGTCTGGAAAGATTGTGTTTTTGCAACTTACTGTTGATTTCTAACAAACTTTTGTTTTGTATTGAAATTATTTTCAATAGTTCCTTCTCTTATTTCATGTTATTTGAATCAGTACTTTTTTGTTTTTGGCCCTTAGTGAATTGTGTATAACCATATCATAATAATTAATTACACAGTAATAATGTCATTATAGGCTACATCCGTGAAGTTGAGTTAAGTAATGATAGTCTGTAAGAAATCTGGTTTAAAAGAACTGCTTTTATAACATTCCTTACGCTTATGGATAGTTGTCTTTATCTCTTATAACGTTCTGTTCTGTAGTATAAGGGATTGAATTCAGCTCTGGAAGGAGTAAATTAGACCATGCACATGTGACTGTTTGTGTGTGTTTGTGGGGGCCTATGATTGGTCAGCTCAGCTCCCGTGGTTGATGTGGGGGTGCAGAGTGGAGCAACTGATGGTGCAATAGGGAATTGCGTAACTTCCAGCAGAAGACTCCCTGTGTAGCGTAACCATTCACCTCTGCTGTGAAAGTAGGGCTCTAATTAAAATATAATATATCCTGGTCTCACTGGGCCTCACAATAAAAAATGAAATAAATACAAGTTTGCGACGTTACCAATAATTCAGGAGCATCAGCAGCAGAAATAGGGGTTACAACTTGTTCTTGTAATTTTGTACTTTTAAAGGGCTATTTGACAGATGTATTTAAGCAATGTTTTACCTTTTGTAACTTTGCTCCCCTTTCACATTTGACAAATGTATGTTAAAAAAAAGTTGCACAGCAAAATGTTTTATGAGCAAACATAACCAAAACGCCTTGTGTGGATTGTTACATTCTTCGGGTCTTTTAAGATTACTAATTTGACTTACAGTATATTCATTTGATACTTTTAGATGCAGTCCTAGACTTTTGAGATTAACAAAATATAGTTTTAATCCTCCCAATTTGGTATGTTTAATATGTTGTTTATATACATAATCTTAAAGTAGAATCAATATAATCACTCAGTTAGCCATGAAATTACATGTTTGAAGGAGAGTGGTTTTGAGGACATGGGGTGCAAATTAGGTCTTATCTTTAAATAAGGAAGTGTTCTTAGCAGACTTACCTGGTAAAATTACAGTTAAATAATTTGACATTCATTCAGATGTTGGTCACGTAAACACTGGTATTGTGATACAGTTATGGCAGTAACAGAGTTAACACAATTCTATTATGCAATAAGGTTTAGAAAGTCATTCAGCAGTAGAGATGAGGAAGACATGTTTGCTCCCTTCTGTGAAGGTAATACTTAAGCCTGTTACTGTATAATCATGACACAAGCAAAATGTTAACCAGTAAGTTAACAGAAAAGCCTTCATGTTTTATTAAAGCTGAGTAAGATTCAGAACATTACTGCTATGCAGAGAGCTGGGTTCTCTGAGTGGTATTTGGTACTGACTAGCTATGCTACTGCACAGGCCAAAACAGGAAATTCCGGGTGTCAGGGGAAATGGTTGTCTGACATCCAGTCTTGGAAATTGTTTGCTATCCACAGTGAACATACGGTGACAGGAGAACACTGGAAAAAATGGAGCAGAAGATAATGCTAAGTCTGTTATCTCCATTTGTGTGCGATTGAGCTTTTTCCAAGTAGGTATTTCAGGAAGCACTAACAAAAAAGTGCAATTTTCACAGTTAGCCTCTTTAAAAGGACTTCAAGAACTTTGCATTAAAAGTTTGCTTGTGGGATGCCCAAATATTTCTGAATCTCAGCAGTTTTGAAAAAAATGGTGCATTTTATAAAGTGCAAGGGTGCCAATACTTTTGGCCACAACTGTATAGTTTTATTTATAAAATACTTCCATTGAGTTTTAATAGGTTGTTAATTATCCATGCCATTGGTCTGTACTGTAATAGATTTGCAGTATAGGTGATGTGCATCTGGAGGTGAAACAACTGCTGTTTTCTAATCTTACCATAGGTTATAGATGTGATTCACATCTGGACTCATCCATGGCCACTCTGACCACTATAGGTGAAACATCTGTTTGTCCTCTTATTCCAGGACTCATCCAGAGAGAGGGGGGCTCTATGGAACAGGAGATGGGGGAACTGCGCCGGTATCGTACACAGTCCATATCGAGGGGAGAGTTTGCGCTGAGCGACTCATTCTACTTCTACAGAAAGGGCCTGGAGAGCATTGTGGATGATCAGGTGACTCAGCGCTTCTCCTCTGAGGAGCTGGTCTCCTGGAACCTTCTGACGCGCACCAACCACAACTTCCACTACATCAGCCTGCGCCTCACCATCATCTGGGGCCTGGGCGTGATTATTCGTTACTGTGTCCTCTTCCCTCTGAGGTGGGTGTGACCTTTACCTCCATCCTTCTCAGACAGTCTTGCGCTGTGGGCCTTCCAGGTTGCTCAGCGTTCTTTCGTAGCGGCTTGGACGGTGGCAGAACAGAGTTTTGTTACTAACTGTCTGCTAAAACTCTGGGTAACAAGTCTATTGTAGTTACCCAAGGCTATCAGAATGTGCACATGATCAAAGTTAAATACTCATTATTTAATAGAAAAAAATATTTAAATAAAATGGAGTAAAATAAAATTTTAGTCGCATTTTAGTTATTAAATTTTTTAGATGAAATAATGCATTTTTAGGCTACCTCTTACCTCCCATCATGTGCATATTCTAAAAGCTTTGTCAAACTACATTAGAGCTGTTGTCTAGGGTAAAACAAAAAAATGCCTTGAGATTGATGCCTGGGTAGAAGGCTTGACACAATCTTCAACTCCTGAAAATATTGGCAGTGGTTGCACTGAGACAGGACTGCATAAACAATTTGATCTGACGAAAAAAAAATGTGACAACATTTTAACTTTTCTGTTTTGATATTCCTCTTAGGATAACCCTGGCAATCATTGGATTAAGCTGGCTGGTGATCGGGACCACTCTGGTTGGGTTTCTACCTAAAAATAGGTATGTAACAAGGATGTACTAAAACTGGTTAATGTAATACCTTCCCGGTTAATGGAATGTTGAATAGTTAATATAATACGTTTTTATTGCATCAACCTGTGGTTGATGGCAGTACCACCACCCATGGCCAATTACATCACAAACTAATTCACATCATACACAAGTATTCACATATAGAGACACAAGCACACACTCAACCGTGCCCACACACTCTACCGAGTGGCGCAGTGGTCTGGGTTCAATTCCAGGATGTGTCACAGCTGTTTGTGACTGGGAAGCTCTAGTGGGAATTGACAGTTGGCCTTGGGTCACCTGGCTAGCTTGGGAGAGCGAGGCTTTCTAGGTGTCATTGCAACCCAGTATCTCATATGGCTTATGTATACCAGGCTGAAATAAATGTTGAACGCACACTAAGATCACTTTTGCGTCCTAACGGTACGCCCTACACTCTTCATGAAATGGACTGTCAAATGTGCTTTGGTGACATTGACACCCATATTGGGATGTACGAGGCAGAAACTCTGCAAACAACAGTTAATGGTTAAGATTAGAGTTAAGGTTTGGTAATACTTCAGTGTGGTTAAGATTAAGGTTTGGTAATACTTCAGTGTGGTTAAGATTAGAGTTAAGGTTTGGTAATACTTCAGTGTGGTTAAGGTTAGGGTTAAGGTTAGACAACTAAAACGGTTATTTTTAGGTCACACTCCAGTGTGATAATTGACATTAGTAAGGTTATAAAACAAAAATATTATTATTTTATTATAACCAGAAAAGGAAGCAGGCAAGCCTAGTTCAGCCGGCCCGCGATTAGAAGGGATGGATGTTGTTGTCCCTGGCTGGTTTCGATCTGCGGTTTTCTATGTGTAACTATTACGCTATTTAAACAGCAGGAATGGAATTTTACCTCATTACATTTTTGCTGAAATAACGTGGACAACAGAACATTTATTAATGGAACTGAAGTGTACTCTTGTACAAAGATTACTGTAGATGGCTAGCTAATAGCTATACAGTACCTATAATGAAAACAATGACTCCAATCACTCCATGGCTGGTTTGTTTTTTTAGAAAACGATAACAGTATAAAAGGGTCTCGTAATACAATTATTCTCTTAAATATATGAGATTCATGGTATTATAGAGTGGATATATATTGTTGTGCGACTCCTGAAAAGTACTGAGTGGAGAAATATTTAGAGACAAGAACTGGAACGTCTGGGAGGGGAATCGAACCGGGGTCAAAATATTGAAGGTTGGGGATGTTCCTACCTGACCACAGGGCTTGCTGGTAGTCAGTTCGCCTCTGTATTGTCTCCAAATGCAACTTTTATATGTGGGCAACAGAACGTTTATTAACGGAACTAAAGTGTACTTTTTTATAAAGATTATTGTGGATGGTCGTCCATACAATAAAAGTTGAATAGCTAACCACTATGCTACGTGAACTACGAGGAAATCGAAAGCATAGTCTGAATCTCATATCGCACACTACATACTGCGTACTACAAGTACGTACTTCGCGGATGATGGTAAAGTATGTACTGTTTGTATATTGTAAGCTAGTATCCCTGTATTGGGATTGATTGGGACATAGTACCTCGTCAGAAAATTGCGTCTTGACATTATAAAATTTTGCCACGCATTAACATCACGCCAAGTTTGAATATTTAGCTAGACACCATTAATCATTGTGTTAAACTGACTAACGTTTCTTATTAGGGGTCATTGCTCCGAAGGGGCCCAGGAGCCCTATTATTTTTGTTAGGATTATGATTATTATTATTATTCCTTTTTTTGGACAAATATTTCCGTGAGATGGCATGTGCTACAGACATGCCACTTTGCCCATAGGTGTATACCGAATTAATCTATTAGATTATGGGTCCAACTGAACCCTAGGGGGCACTTTAATAAGTAATCTAAGTCCACCAAAAGCTCCACTGGCATTTCCACCCCATATGACCTAGAGCTCTGAAATTCGGTCCACAGGTCCCTCTTCACCTAATGAACAAATTTGCCTCAAGAACCCATAAAGTCCGCCATCTTAGATTTTCCGCAATTTTGAATTTTGTCAAATGCACTGGACTCCATAGGAAATAAATGGAAGTCTATGGGGAATGAATACGAGTCTATGGAGAATGAATGGGGGCAGCGGAGAATGAATGGCAGTCAATGGTGATTCAATAGGAGTCTATGTTAAACGCATGGAAGTCAATGGGGAATGAATGGTGGTCAATGGGGAATGAATGGAGGTCAATAAGGAATGAATGGGGGGCAATGGGGAATTAATTGGGGTCTACGGGGAACACATGGGAGTCAATGGGGAATGAATGGGGGATAGTGGGGAATGAATCGAGGTCAATGGCGAATTAATGGGAGTCAATGGTGATTCAGTTAGAGTCTATGGGGAACGCATAGAAGACAATGGGGAATGAATGGAGGTCAGTGGGGAATGAATGGGAGTCAATGGTGATTTAATGAGAGTCTATGGGGAACACAGAAGTCAATGGAGAATTAATGGGGGCCAATGGGGAATTAATTGGGGTCTATGGGGAACACATGGAAGTCAATGGGGAATGAATGGAGGTCAGTGATGAATGAATGGGAGTATATGGGGAATGAATGACAATGAATTAAGAATAAATGGGTGTCATGGTGGTCCTGGAAGGAAAGGACCCCGCCATTTCCGCTTGCGGATATATTTAATTTATTTATATTTTACTTCCACCACAAATAGCATCTATGAACTGTATGGCTTTTATTAACCAGTAACAGGCCTACTAATATTTACTTACTACTTGGTATAGTCATAAGAATTGAGCAATTGCTCGCGAGACTGAAGATGAACTTTACACTACCAAAGCCATTTCATTTCATGGCATAACAACGTTCATTTTTCTTTCAATCGTAAATGACATTGATACAATAACTATCAATATAGGTGAAGATGCGTGCTTCAAAAATCTACCAGATATAGTTGTAATATAGCCGCAAACAATTTTATTTTAGGCTTACTATAACATAGCTAGTGAAGGTTGTAGCCAGTGAAGTTTTTGTCTATCCTGAACAAATCCTAATGCATAATTTGTTTTGATTGCGGCGAGGCTCGAACACCGGTCACCTGCATGCCAGTATGCTTCTCTAACCACTACGCTATTTAACAAGGGGTAGTCTGTCTGCCTGCCTGCCTGCCTGCCTGCCTGCCTGCCTGCCTGTCTGCCTGTCTGTCTGTCTGTCTGTCTGTCTGTCTGTCTGTCTGTCTGTGACATTTGCTGTTCTTGGCTGGCTCCGCTTATGTGGTTCGGCAAAAAGCTACATGCATAATATTGCCCCTAGTGGCCATTTTGACATTTATTTCTGTGAGGTATAACACACAATAAGAGCAACTGGGGTGCTCGTTGAGCTCTAGCAACTCCTTTTGTCAGGTTGGCCTTATGCATGTGGATTGAGTTATACATTCAGAGAATTCTCCACTGGCACATTGATTCGGCTTACTTTTGGCGCATTGATTTGTCTTACTTCTAATTAACTAGGCATTGTAAGAATCAGCACAGCTTGTCTGAGCATGTTATAGATGATGCATGTCCTAATCTTATCCCAAGCCTGTTGGTAGTTACTGCGTAGTTATATACACAGACACACCAAAATACTGAAACGCACTGCTCAAAAAAAGTAAGGGAAAACTTAAATCACATTTTGGGTCTCAATGATCGAAATATATTAAAGATCAAAATCTTTACTGTACATTGTGTAATTTGTTGAGAACAAAATAACATAACAACGGTCAATGGAAACCAAAATCACCACCAGGCTGTTCCAACTTGCAAGAATTTCATCACGGCAACTCATAATGTGACTCAGTAGTGTGTTTGGCCCCCACGTGCCTGTATGCACTCCCGACAACGTCTGGGCATGCTCCTGAAGAGATGGCGGATGGTATCCTGGGGGACCTCCTCCCAGACCTGGATCAGGGCATCAGTGAGCTCCTGGAAAGTCTGTGGGGCTACTTGGTGGTGTCAGTTGCGCGACACATAACGTCCCAGAGGTTCTCAATTGGATTCAGGTCTGGGGAATGGGGGGGACGTGAGGGCCAGTCAAGGTCATCAATGCCTTCGTCATCCAGGAACTGCATACACACTCTGGCCACATGAGGCATTGTCCTGCACCAGGAGAAACCCAGGGCCCACTGCACCAGCGTAAGGTCTGACAATGGGTCTGAGGATTTCATTCCGGTATCTAACAGCAGTGCCACCCTCCAAGGATATGCCTCTCCAGACCATCAATGACCCACCGTCAAACCGGTCATGCTGGATGATGTTGCATGCAGCATAACGTTCACCACGGCATCTTCAGACTCTTTCACGTCTGTCACATGTGCTCAGTGTGAACCTGCTCTCATCTATGAAGAGAACGGGGCGCCAATGGCGGACATGCCAATTCTGGTGTTCTCTGGCAAATGCCAGTGGAGCTGCATGGTGCTGGGCTGTGAGCCCAGGTCCCACCAGAGGACGTTGGTCCCTCATGCCACCCTCATGGAGTCTGTTTCTGACAGTTTGGTCAGAAACATGCACACCAGTAGTCCACTGGAGGTCATTTTGTAGGGCTCTGGCAGTGCTCCTCCTGTTCCTCCTCCCTCAAAGGAGCAGATACCGGTCCTGCTGCTGGGTTGATGACCTTCTACGGCCCTGTCCAGCTCTCCTCATGTAATGGCCTGTCTCCTGGTATCTCCTCCATGCTCTTGAGACTACTGGGAGACACAGCAACCCTTCTTGTGACGACATGCATGGATGTGCCGTCCTGGAGGAGCTGGACTACCTGTGCAACCTGAATTGGCTGCAGGTACTGTCTCATGCTACCAGTAGTGACAAGGACACTAGCAAAATGCAAAACTAGGGTAGAATTAATCAGGAAGGATAAGGAAAGAGCAATTGTCTGTGGCCATCACCTGTAAAATCATTCCCTTTTTGGGGGTTGTCTTGCTGTTGCCTCTCCAGTGCACCTGTTGTCACTTTCATTTGCACCAAAACAGGTGACATTGATTCACAATTGCTTTTGCTTCCTAAATTGAAGTTTAATTGACTTGGTGTCATACTGTGATGATTATGTGTTCCCTTAATTTTTTTGAGCCGTGTATTATACCGACTACATTGGGGTTAACAAGTTTTCACACTGTTGATGAACTAAATTTACTGTATGACATAAATAATTAAAATACTGAGATATACTGCATGCCAGATTAAATGGTGTTGTTATTTTATTACCTTGGGTGCCTGCAAAGCTAACGGAGATCACCAGGTTAGTGAGCATGCCCGCGCTCGTGTTGACCCTCGTGATTTGGTCCAAAAAGCATTGTAGGGGAAAAGTAGCGTAATGGCTCATCATGAATGCCTATAAGGAAGGCTTATTGCAATCTCCAACTCTCCCAAATTCATGGGGAGTTTTTGTAATCAGACAGGAGAAAAAGGGGGCTTATTTTTGCAGGACCGCGTAAGCGGAGTCGGCCTAGAAGAGCGAATGTCTCTTACTGACTGACTGACTGACTGACTATCCCTTGTTAAATAGCGTAGTGGTTAGAGATGCGGACTACGGAACAACAGCTCCCGCGTTCGACTCCCGTCTCGGTCAAAACACATTATGCCTGAGGATTTGCTCAGGACAGACAAAAACGTTGCTGGCTACAACCTACAGTATCTACGTTATAGGAAGTCTAAAATAAAACAGTTCTGGTCCATGTTAGGATTTGTTCAGGATAGACAAAAACTTCGCTGGCTACACGATTCTCTCGTCTTTTCACTTGACGAAAAAGTAATTTATCGTCACCTATATTGGTATCAGTGTCATTCACAAATGGCTGATTAGCTGTTAAAACAGCCAGTGGCAAAAGAGGATTTGTTCAGGATGGACAAAATCTTCGCTGGCTACAAGCTTCAGTAGGAACCCTAAAATAAAACTGTTTACTGTTATATTGTGACTATTTCTGGTGGATTTTCAAATTATATATTAGGATTTGTTCAGGATAGACAAAAACTTCGCTTTGTACATAATTCTCTTGTCTTTTCACTTGACAAAAAAGTCAGTTATCGTCACCTATATTGGTAGTTATTGTATCAATGTCATTTACGAATGAAAGAAAAATGAACGTTGCTGTGCCATGAAATGAAGCCATCATTCACGAATGGCTAATAAGCTGTTAAAACGTAAAGTGGCAAAAGCCATACAGTTCATAGATGCTATTTGTGGTGGAGGTAAACTTAATAAGAAACGTTAGTCAGTTTAACACAATGCCGTGTCTAGCGAAATATTACTGGCTAATAAGCTTTTAAAACGGCCAGTGACAAAAGTCGTACATTTCATAGATGTTTTTTTGTGGTGGAGGTAAACTTAATATGAACCGTTACTCAGTTTAGCACAATGCTTAATGGTGTCTAGTGACATGTTCAAACTCAGCTTGAGGTTAATGCGTGACAAAATGATCTAATGTTGAAATGCTATACCAACTCTCGGCAGATGTGTATCTCTGGGGTGTAGTATTTAAAGACACAGCCTCTTATGTGGGAAACTCGGGTTTGATTTCTGGGAGGGCAACAAAAATCATTATTGCAGGCCGGCTGAACTAGTCTTGCCTGGTTTCTTGTTTATTTACACCTTGAGATCTGCGTCATAGTGTCATTGGCATTTTAAAGATTAAGCCGACATGTACAAAGGTTTCTTTGAATTCAATCTATGTGAGAGGTTTTTGTTGCCTGGCCAAAAATGTTGATTGGATTTAATTATAGAGGTGTTCTATTTTATTTATTTAGAAAATTACATTCTACCAATGTCATACATTTTTCTTTGAGGTCTTCATGGATTTCAGCCTGTAATCAACTAATGTGTTACCCAGGTTTGTGTGTGGAAGTGGCTCTGTCTGTGTCTCTGTCTGTACTCCTGTTTACAGATGCTTAATCTTAATTTGAACCAGTTTTTACACCGCTCAAAAATAATTCTAAAGCATCAGGAAATGTATATTGTTATGATGATTTTAATTAACACAAAGTGTTAATACTTTTGTTTCATAAGGAAAAATCCTGTCAGACATTTTAAAGTGTAAATTACTAAATGTAAATCGTTATACCTCAAATTACTTAATGTAAAGTTCTTTAAACCTCAAACACTAGTTTGCATTTTCTGCTCAACAAAATAATTCCTGCAATTATTTTGTGTGTTTCAATGAGTGCTTGTGAGTGTCTGTGAGTGTTCATGGATGATTGTACATGAGTTTGTTAGTATAGAATTTTGCAATGAAATAGAGGGAGGGAGGCTAAATAAAAAGTTGATTTCAGTGATGTTATTACATGTTTGTTTCTCACATCATTCATCAAAGGTTTTTAATCACCACTTAATGTAATAACCGTTCGTAAATGTAATAACTTATTAATGATAACATTACCTCATCACATTATCCCTTTTTAAGGTAACAGGAATGTATTGTCCTACACTACACATGTTAATGAGAATGTAGAGTGGTAGAATTCATCAATTTTCGTGTCACTCATAACAGCTAAATAGCTAGTTATTTCTAGGTTTGCTTGAGAATAGAGCAATGCTGGCTGTTACCTTCAATGACTTTTGTGTTCAGAGTGAAGACCTGGCTCAGTGAGTTGGTCCATCTCATGTGCTACAGGATCTGTGCCAGAGGCTTGTCTGCCACCATCCAATACCACAACAAGTTTGTATACGTCAAAAACAACTAATAATTACAGCTTCAAAACGTTAAAATAACATTTGAAATTTCATGGTGTCAATGAAAGAAATGTGTATTTTCCACAGAGAGAATAAACCACAGAAAGGAGGAATATGTGTAGCAAATCACACCTCACCTATTGACATTGTCATTTTGGCCAATGATGGATGCTACGCTATGGTGGGTAACATAAGCATGTAGGGTCGACACATCACCCATATTTGATATCTTATCCATCACTTCTGGTCTTAGCAGGCTTTAGTTGTCATGGTCTCTGGGTTTGGTACTATTCCCAGGTGGGTCAAAGTCACGGTGGGCTGATGGGGGTCATCCAGAGGTCAATGGTAAGGTCCTGCCCCCACGTGTGGTTCGAGAGGTCGGAGATGAGAGACCGACATGCTGTGACCAGTAGGTGAGACAGCAAAAGAATGGAAATAGAAAACAGGAGATGCATTTACTATTACCTTTTACAGTTATCTTATGAAAAGTAAATTCAAGGCAATGGTAATTGTTCATATATTGAGTGTATGACAATATATGTGACATTTCCATTACAGCCACTCAAATTAAATCATGTTTATTGTTTTCGTGCCGATTGGTTTTGTCCTGGTTGTTGATCCTCCATCCTTTCCAGGTTGAGGGCTCATGTTGCAGCTAACACCAATCTACCCATCCTGATCTTTCCAGAAGGTAAGTCTCTGTAACATGGACATTATTCCATTCAGTTTAGTTAATTCAGAAAGTGACCTCAAATGTAAATTTTCCCTGTAATTTTTTGACATGGAATTGCAGTTTCCATTTTCTGAATGGACTGAGTTAAAATCGAGTGGATTCCTGATTGAAGATGGTCTCAGGAATGTTGTGGTGATCTAATGACCTTTCTAACCCCTCCTGCAGGAACCTGCATCAACAACACATCTGTAATGATGTTCAAGAAGGGAAGCTTTGAGATTGGAGGGACAATATACCCCGTTGCCATCAAGGTACACGCCAGCAGTGTCTCCTCAAGACGTGTGCGTTCTTTTACCCCCACTCATCCATCGAGGAGCAGCGTAAATCATCATACGGACCGTCATTTGGCCGTTTTCTCATTTTCCATAGTAAATGTCCTTGGATTATTTATTTTGAATCTCCTCTCTTTTGTTTGCGCCTGTAAGTATGATCCACGTTTTGGAGATGCCTTCTGGAACAGTGCCAAATACAATATGGTCAGCTATCTGCTGAGAATGATGACCAGCTGGGCTATCGTGGTCAATGTGTGGTACCTGCCGCCAATGACCATAGAGGTAGGTTGTCACAGACCGTAGATACTGTATCACTTTAATGACCAGACAGGTAGGTTGCCAGACTGTAGATACTGTATCACTTTAATGACCAGACAGGTAGGTTGTCAGACTGTAGATACTGTATCACTTTAATGACCAGACAGGTAGGTTGTCCGACTGTAGATACTGTATCACTTTAATGACCAGACAGGTAGGTTGCCAGACTGTAGATACTGTATCACTTTAATGACCAGACAGGTAGGTTGTCCGACTGTAGATACTGTATCACTTTAATGACCAGACGGGTTAGACACTGTCAGTCCCCCTAGACACACATGAGACCCTTCTAAGGCAAGTATGAATATTATTATTACTATCATATACAGCTCTGGAAAAAATTAAGAGACCACTCCTAATTTTTCTTAAATCAGCATCTCTACATGTATGGCAGCCATTCCATTCCAGTGTCTGTTAAATTCCAACACAGACACACCTCATTTTACTTAATGAGGTACTGATTAGGTGATTACCTGAACCAAATCTAATTTAACAAGGAAAAGTATAAAATCCACTGCTGTGGTCATCACTATCCTCTTGCAATAGGACCAGCTGGATGGCAAAAACAGTGCATGTAGTACCTCAAAGGTAATTTGAATAAAAAATAACTATTCAGTATGATAAAAGAGTTGAAAAGAAAAGCTTTGAGTGAGGAAAATAAGGGTTCAATTCTGGCTTTACTGACAGAGGGATACAGCAAGCGTCAGGTTACTTCCATCCTGAAAATTTCAAAGACGGCAGTTCATAAGAACAAGGTCAAGCAACAGACATTGGGGACAACAAAGCTACAGACTGGCAGAGGGCGAAAACGACTGTCCACTGACCGAGATGACCGTCAACTCATTCGAATGTCACTCAACAACCGTAGGATGACATCAAGTGATCTACAAAAAGAATGGCAAACAGCAGCTGGGGTGAAGTGCACAGCGAGGACGGTTCGAAACAGGCTCCTAGGGGCAGGGCTGAAGTCGTGCAAAGCTAGAAAAAAGCCCTTCATCAATGAGAAGCAAAGAAGAGCCAGGCTGAAGTTTGCAAAACTTCAGCCTGAAAGACCATAAGGATTGGACCGTAGATGAATGGAGTAAGGTCATCTTCTCTGACGAGTCAAATTTTCAGCTTTGCCCAACACCTTGTCATCTAATGGTTAGACGGAGACCTGGAGAAGCCTACAAGCCACAGTGTCTCGCACCCACTGTGAAATCTGGTGGAGGATCGGTGATGATCTGGGGGTGCTTCAGCAAGGCTGGAATCGTGCACATTTGTCTTTGTGAAGGATGCAATCAAGCCAAGAACAATGTTATCCTGGAAGAACACCTGCTTCCTTCTGCTCTGACAATGTTCCCCAACTCTGAGAATGGGTTTTTCCAGCAGGACAATGCTCCATGCCACACAGCCAGGTCAATCAAGGTGTGGATGGAGGACCATCAGATCAAGACCCTGTCATGGCAAGCCCAATCTCCAGACCTGAACCCCATTGAAAACCTCTGGAATTTGATCAAGAGGAAGATGGATGGTCACAAGCCATCAAACAAAGCCAAGCTACTGTACTTGAATATTTGTGCCAGGAGTGGCATAAAGTCACCCAACAGCAATGTGACAGACTGGTGGAGAGCATGCCAAGACGCATGAAAGCTGTGATTAAAAATTAGGATTATTCCACTAAATATTGATTTCTGAACTCTTCCTAAGTTAAAACATTAGTATTTTGTTGTTGAAAAATTAATATGAATTTGTTTTCTTTGCATAATTTGAGGTCTGAAAACAATGCATCTTTTTTTATTTGGAATTTGGGAGTAATGTTGTCAGTAGTTTATAGAATAAAACAAAACAGTAAAACCAGAGAAACTGATAATTTTGCAGTGGTCTCTTAAATTTTTCCAGAGCTGTATTTCTTATTTAACACTTTGTATAGGAAGGGGAAGATGCTGCCCAGTTTGCCAACAGAGTGAAGTCTGCTATTGCACATCAGGGAGGGTTGTTGGACATGGCGTGGTAAGAAGATCTCGTGCACTATATTTTCATTGCTTTTTTCCCGCTCAATTTATTCTATCTTAATAGAGTTCTTGTGGACCATACATTACAGTTATGTGGCTTTTTCAGCACTGCTTGGTGATCTGTTGTCTATGTTCGTCCATCTGCAGGGATGGGAGTTTGAAAAGAGACAAGGTGAAGGAAGAGTTTAAAGAGCAGCAACAGAAGATGTACAGCAGTATGGTTGTGGGAAAGAAACATAGAAAGTCAGAAACCTTTCGCAAAGACAATCAGGACAGTGTGATATTGGAATGAACACTGGACAATCTCTGACAGTGGACGTAATATCAAAGTGTTTCACATACTACAATGTGTCAGAACTGGATTTATTGAACATCAATGGTGTTTGTTATAAACTGCAGATTCATCATAATTGTGTGGTGAACAGAGCTTTGATTGGTATCTGAATATGATATCCAACACATGACCTTTTAATGCATGAAATGCCTACTTTTAAAGACTGCAATTACGTGTTTTATAGAAACATCAACATTTCAAACTTAACTGCAAGTTGTACAATTTTTTAAGATATTTTGCTGTTACAGTAACATGTTTTATGATTTATCTCACCACGCAACTCACCAGTATTCAGTAATGTATTTTACATTGACCCAGAGTTTGTAGGAGTATTACCAAAGAGGCTGGGATCCTTTCAAACCAGCCATTGCAATGTAATGGCAGTGTGCCTATTAACAATATTTGGCCCACGACCACACTTGTTATTGTGACATACTCATACTTGTGAAGTGGATGCCCCTGGAAGCACTGGTAGGGTTTATACAGAAGCCAAGATCAGTCTGTTGTGTCAATATGACCATTGAAAAAAGAACCACTGCATGTGGGTTTGATACAATGTAGCCCTGAATTTGTGAGGTTTTCTTGTTATGTTACATTATGCTCCCTACAATACAACCCCTAACCCTTACTAAATATCCGCATTACATACATGTTTCAGTTTCTTAGGTGAAAATCCTAAAGAAATTAAAAAACATTTCTTCTTCACTGGTCTGATATTGTTGCGGTTGGTGGGAGGGGATAGAAGATTGATTTGGAAGGTAGGGCTAGTTGGGGGGCCTCTGTAGGTTTTTGTGTAGATCTGAAATGATTCAATGTATTGTATAGGTATTAAAATGTTGGCTAGTTAAGTTTGGTACAAACTGGTTGTAGTATTGTAAATTCTGCTTGTAGTATTGTATTTGAAACACCAGGAGTCAGAGTTGACCAACAAATAGCGATCACGTCATTAACTTCCTCTGAGCACACTCACACTAAAATATCTCCCTACCTTTACTAAAGGAACACTTATTTACAATCCAAAAGTTTTAATATACATATTCTAGTGTATTAAACAAAATGGGGTGTGGACAAAACGATGCCCAATTAAGACTATTTCATATACAATACATTTAAATGTTTCAGATGTACTCTTCAAAAAAATCATACAAAACACATATATCCAGAACAGTTGTTATTAAAATATAGCTATTTTGGTGTTGTACAACTGTGGCATATTTGCCGTTAAAAACAAAATGTAAGCATACACTGTGGTGAACATTTTCTAAATTGCCTTGTTCTGACTTGCTTATGAACACAACATATGGTGGTGGATCTTCTATTATATGGGGCTATGTTGGTCTACTGGTGCAGAGACCCTTGTTAAGGAGATGATGAACTTCAAGTACAAGGACATTTTATCCAAAAACCTGGTTGCCTCTTGCCAGGAGGCTGAAAATTTGCATGCATGTGGATCTATAAACAAGACAGTATCTCCTTGCACACATCAATATCTTCTAGAAGATGTGTTAATTGATTTAAAATCAACCGGCTTGAACCTTATTAAAAAGCTGTGGTTTGAACTTAAGAGGGAAGACTAAGGATATAAAGGACCTTGAATGATTATATACAGAGGACTGGTCTCATCTCTCCCAGGGTGTTTTCCAATCTCATAAAACATTTTAAAATTGTTACACTCACCAAAGGAGAGGCTTTGAGTATTGAAAACAAGGATGCCAAGAATTTTGAGCCTTATATTTTTTTAAATATACATTTGCCAGAACAATAGTCATATTAATAAAAGTATATACAAATAAGTATTACTCAGAGCAAATGTATTAGTATCAAATAATATATCAGTTTTCCCCAATTCTTTGGCATTTAATATAGCTAAATAATTGTACTTTTTATGCAATGTTTTTTCTTTTGCTCATCTTTATCTCGAGTGCCAATAATAATGCCTAACTGTGCCCTGAGAGCAACTTGAGGGTAAGGGAGTCGGGAAGGGGAGTGAAGGGGTTGCATGATCCCAAATAAAAAGGTTGCACCGATGAATGTGGGTAAGACATGTTTACTGTGACAGTCCTTTAATAAAGAAAGCAGAGACTGTGAAATAGCACTGAGATATTCTTCTGCACACAGCGAGCTGAAGCCATCTTAAATTTCACAGCTTCTCCTCCATCCCAGAGCCAGACCGAGACCACCGCCCAGCCTGGCTCAAGCACCGGGGCTGTACACAATCTCGCAACTTAAATTGCTTGAAAAGAAATGTTTGTTCTCTTCTAACAGGATTGTGAATTATTAATCGGATCTAAAGCCGATTTTATAACCCGATTGTTGAGGTGGGACTCTTGGCGAGCAATGCTCCACCACACCATTTACTGTGATGTATGTGTCTGCACATCTTTATATCCAATTTAATGTGATTCGGATAGATTTCAAAGGGACATCATAAAAAGCCTGGCAGTGACCCCTGCAGGACCTGTGTGACTGGAGACTCCATACAACTGCCCAGTATGTCTTAATATGTTGATTCGATTTTCTCCATTTCACTTTTAGTCCAAAGTGATCTATACAAATGAAATGCAGGTACACTCAGTAAATATGAATAAGTTGACAAATTGAATCATTTTTCCCAGGGAATGTAGTTCATGGAGGACATCATTTCAAATCACATTTTGCTTGGAACTGAGCTCCTTGACCATTCAGGAGGGTAAATGACTGTGGCTCTGTCTAAGACCTGCCATTAGTGAGAGAGTGTAATGTATTTAAAAACATTGTTCTGTCTTCCCTTTGCTTCAGGTGGAATTCCTACGCTAATGTGGGCCTATGTTATGTTGGGGTACAATGCGACTCACAAAGAGAAATCAATATAAAGACATTGAGAAAAATGTTAGGAAAACGACTGTATATTCATTTGACAGATCAATGATGCACCTCAATACATAAATGTACATATATTTAATATTCGCTCGCCCCAAATGTTGTTGCCCGAAATGAATTTTTTTATGGGCATAGTCAAGAGACAGCCGTCAGGTATATGGATGGACGAAGTGTCCTGATGATCTGGGTTGTCTAAGATTAGCTAACCTCTGCTGTCTGCCCTGCCTCCAGCAGTCATCCATCGCTTTAATCCCAGTTCTTCTGACGCTGCTCCGTGAGAGAGATCAGCCAGAGAGAGGCTGGCTACCACTGCATACATCTCCACTAATGACACGGTAGCTCTTTTCTAACTTCAGTCAATATTCAGCATCAAGACAAGTAATATGCTCATTTTTTAAGTTTTACCTAACGACAGAAGGCCATTAAAAAGTTGACCCATAACCTGCTTCATTTCATCTAAATTAATCGGACTGAAATCAAATGTGATGTTTCGTTGAAAAATACCCATTTTTATTTTTTATTTTCAAGCACTTCTCCAGCAAAAACCAGACTATAAAAAAATGTTCATGCTACAATTGGGAAGGGATGAAGGATGCTGCTCTGTTTGGCAGATAAATAATACATTGCCATAAGTGTGCAATCCTTCAATTGTGTGAGCAGTAGTGTGTCTGCTGTTCCCAGGCTAGACTAGGCCATAGCTCACCCAGGGGTACTGTGATGCTGTCAAACCATAGCCAGGACCAAATCAGGCTTAACACCAGGCAAAGCAAGCCTGTCATAGACAGACATGCAGCATTACCGACATGCTAGTTTTAAACTAACAACTCAAATATATCTTCAACAAAGTTGCTCAAAGTTTCAAGGATTTCCATTTTCAGTAGTTTCTAGTGTGTTTATGCCTGTTGGTGTGTTGATAGTGGCCAGGAGGGGGAAATATAAGACCAACTCTTTCATGTTCCTGTCTGATTTGCATACACTAATGAAACGGGCTATAATTGGGCCACATTGATTTTTTTTGATTGAGCTACAATAGAGTCTGAAGTTCTTCAAGTGGAGAGCTGATTGATTTGTGGTTAAATTCAAGATAATTTAGTATGGGATATAATTATGTTCTTATGTAGTTATCATCAAATGCTGAAAGGAATCTTTTTGACTTGATGTTTGACTTAAAGGAATGTTCCCTCCTTTCCATCGACGATTTGCAAATCTTTTGCATAAGGGAATTTTATTTTGTGTAAGATAACACATTTAGTAGTATATCTCTTACACTGAAAAGGACCAACAATATTATTACCATTATTACCAATTAGAAAGTTTAATTAAATTTAATCATTACACATGTAACCAGGAAGACCTTAAGTTGAAGGCCACTGTCAGCCTATATGCGGTTGAAACACTTGTTGAATTACCATTTTAAAGTGAATTGTGTTTCCTAATCTTAATGTGTTTTCAAATGTGTTTTAAATCAAATTTTATATATATTTTGATTGTTTATTGTACATGGCCCCATGGTAAATGAGGTCTCAGTCTTATTTGTTTTTCCCGGTATAAAAAAATAATAAATTAGGCTAAGTATCAGTGTGGCCACTAATTATGATCACAACCTAAAACACAGATTACAGTCCATAGTCTTTTTTTTTTCCTTTTTCACAACAAAAAATGCATTGTGTTGGTAGGGAAGCTAACAATGGTGAGCTAGGCAAAATGAAAAATGTATTTTGGTGAGGTACATGAAGGTGTGTAATTGCAGGCATCACTCTGCCCTCGGCCCTGTGCCTCAAATGCTATTTCTTCTTTTATTGACAGAGTAGCAGAATATCACCTTGAATGTGGAGCGTGGTGAAGGCTGGCAGTGGCTTCCTGCTCCCCGTGCCTCTCCTCCCTCTGATTGCTTTTGTTTCCAGGTCACCTCCTATCTATTGCAGCAACTTTTCCAATTTCTTAGGACTTGTTATAGGAGGATAAAAGGCATGCCCAGTGGGTGCTGATGACAGAATGAGACCACTCTCTGGAAATGTACATAAACCTATAAAGAAACAATACCAAAGAAACATATTCAACACCCGTCACTTTCATGCCCACTGAACAATGGATATTATCTAATCCAAGAAGGGGATTCAATGAAACTCACTGTGGTGGAGGTTCATCAAATAAATAATAAAATAAATGTCTTGGTCCATTAATATAAAATTATCTTAGCCTTCATGATTAATTGCATTAAACTATGGAAGTGTGTTTTTGTACAAATCAAAGGGGGAGAAATGATGGATGATGAGGAAGGCTGTGATGAATGAAGAAAGCAACGGAACTAAATTGAAAGTGTACTCATCCGTTCTCCCTTTCACAACTAATGATAAATTGAGCATGTCACATTGAACAATACATGTTCAGGTTTAAACATCATCTCCTCCTCACGAGCAGGTAGCTCAGTCTGACGGAACTCTTCACACTTCTCAGATGGCTTTTCCATTGCAGGCCAGGCGTAAAGCAAGAGGGACGCTCCTTGGCTTTGATTTGCAGGGAATAATTGAGTGCCCTTGATGAACGACTGTGCTATGAAATGCATAAACGTCCAGAGCCATGTGTAGGCCTACCTACCAGTGCTATGGCATTGTGGGAGTCCGGATTAAGAAACAGACCTGATTCTGGATCAGATCCTTAACTACATTTAACCAACATAAGTAGCATATTTACTTCATTTATGTAATTCCCATTTGGTCTGGAGATTAACCTTTCTCATGCAGATTGTTTTTCACAGAGGCCTTAACCTTTCAGTTTGTCTTCCTGAATAACTCTAAACTAGTCAAAAGAATTGGGGGGCCATATTGTTGGCTTTGCTGTGTAAAAAAAACCCCCACAAAAAACAAAAACTAAACAAATTGACACACAGCCAAAGTTACAGATGATCAAATTCCTATTAAGATTGCATCTGGCTTGGCTCCAGGCAGCAGCCTATATTGTAAATAATATTGCCATCTGTGGGATGGTGACAGTTGGGAAATGAAGAAGACACAACGAGGATGGAATTAATAGGGAGAAAATAAAGATGATGCCTTGGGATCTCTGTAAACATTCAGTAATGCAACTTAAATGACAGTACTCTTAGTTATTCCTTTACAATTATACACAATATAATACCAGCCAGCACCATTGTACATAACTGCTTTGTTACAATAGGAAAGATAACATGTGAGCAAAACTATAAATAGATTTTTCAGACAAACTACAGTTGTAATTCTTTCCATTCCAGCAATTTTGGGAATTATCTTGCATTTTCCCCTGTTTGAAATAATTATTCATGTGACAGAAAATAAAAATGTTGTTGAACATAGTCAGAAAATTAAAGGTTCCAAAATCTTCGGCTATCCTTGTTGGGAACCCTTGTTTGAATAACCCTTGGTAGGTATTTGGTAGAACACTTTACATTCTAGGAAGAATCATTTCAGGATCCACATAGGATTCAACATCCTATTCCATATAGGGTTCCAGATGGAACACAAAAGTATTTATCTGGAACCACAATTGGTTCTACCTGAAAACATAAAAGGTTCTCCTATGGGCACATCAGAATAACCTTTTTGGAACCCTTTTTTAAGAGTGAATAGTAAAATTAACTTTTCCCATGCAGCAGAATACGACCTAACATGGCCCTCATGTTCATAAAGAATAGTTTGTAAAGGTTTTTCAGTGGTTTGGGGGATCCTGCTCTTTTCCTTCAGTATTATCATAATCCACAACTTCACTGCTGCAATTTCATTCTCTAATGCAGCACACTTCAAATGGCAGTTCAGCGGAGCAGCACACTTTACAACTTCCAAGCGAAATGAATACTTTTTAATTTTTCTGCCTGGTATCACCCAGAGCCCCTGGACAATGTTGATGGATGATGTTTTAATGCTGCTGAATGTTATTTTTACTGAACAGGGAAAACTATAAATTTTTACTTCATTGGCAATGATCGTGCCCTATGCATAAAAGCGCGGAGGGTGTGTGTTGCCCATGAATAATCGCCTCTCGCAGCAGATGTTACTTTGCAGAAACCAATTCCTCTGATAAGATTTGCAGAAGATTAATTGTCTACAGCTGTTTCATGGCCCGGCGCAATCTTAATACATTTATGATAAGTTTAAAAGCTCACTAGAGGCAATGCAGGCTCCCATGTGAGACTGCAGAGAAAAGGCTGCTTTATTCCTGCATCTGGATCCTTTCCTCTGTCGTCTTCATCATTAGCCTTTGCAGGCCGGTCCATCATTATAGTGCAACAGCCTCCTCCTCCTCTTCCCCCAGTTTCTTTATGCTCTCCTTCTTAGTCATCATCCCATCATATTTTCTTTTTTCCCTGTTTTGAGTGAGCAAATTATTCAAATTTGTGCAAATGAGTTGTTTCCATTTTTCTCCCCTCTGAGTGGAAATTGAAAGTGACCCGGCGCGACCCCCATCTATTACTGCCGCTAAATTGCAGGGAATGTGCCGTCCGTATCACTTTAATGGCATAGGGCCGCGCCAGAAATTCGTTAACGACTGAGAGATGACCTTGCTCGTGCATAGCCCCTGCAGTAGTTAGGAACAATCACAGTGTTACGACCCACACTCCAGGCTTTATAAAGCGCCGTTTGAATATTCCACGGCGTACCGCGGCAATCATGTTCACCATGCCAATTGTGAGTCAGGGGGTCACGCTCAACAGGACAGTCATTTAAAAGGGAGGGTTTTACAGAATCATTTCATGTTTAAAAGTTCCTGACACAGGCAGGAGCAACACAGATTGTCTGTGGATTTCATTTGCTCAGCATTTAACCCTGTGCAGCTATTGCCTCTAAGTCATTGTGTGCTTTTCATTCCACATTAGCTCATCTAATAACGTGGCAGGGTTTTCTCTCCCAGATGATACAGCTGCCGATAGATTGTCTGCATCCATTATTTATATGAGAATCCTCTCAGCGCACGGACGGGTCACAGGAAACACTGTGACCTGTGCGTTACATTACTCTACGATATTGTGCCACCATCCACATGTTTATTTTTGCCACGGATACCATTTTAAATTGTCTGATTATCTTAAAACTATATAACCTCCCCTGCTGTATTATAGACCATAACTTTCTCATGATGTTATTGTATACTAGACACATTTCATCACCATGGCTGTCGATAATGTATCACAGTCATGGTCTGATTACAAGTAGGGCCTAATATTGATTGCTCTTTTCAAGTATGCACATTTTCTTTACCGGTTTGTGCTACCACCGCTTGAAATGTAACAGAGGACTATTTCTAAAGCCCTTCTAACTAACCAAATAGCAGTGTGATTTAAACCTATTAATATAATACAGATATTTCAGATGAGGAGACTGTTATAACCTAGATTTTATTGGTATATGTGACAGTATTCTGTGTCCAGGGCTTTGCGGTGGGGCGTTATGAGATGGATTATGTACAAGCAATACATTTGGAACTAACATTTTTCAGGTGTTGTGAAAACATCCTGAGAGGTTTCCATATCGAAGAAAAACTGCCAAGATCTTCACAAGCCCCTAGATAAATGCAGTCAGAGTCCTGCATGCTGGGCCCCCTAGATAAATACGGTTA
>JACXGI010005427.1:33487-47208 GCA_016801175.1 Esox masquinongy | reverse complement strand
ATCGAGAGCTTTGCCTTCCGGCTCAGCTCTCTTTTCGTCACAACGGTGCGGTAAAGCGAATGCAATACCGCCCCCGCTGCTCCGATTCTCCGGCCAAGCTCCCGTTCCATTGTCCCCTCACTCGCAAACAAGACCCCGAGATACTTGAACTCCTTTACTTGGGGTAACGCCTCATTCCCTACCCGGAGGAGGCACTCCACCGGTTTCCTGCTGAGAACCATGGCCTCAGATTTAGAGGTGCTAATCCTCATCCCAACCGCTTCACACTCGGCTGCAAACCGGTCCAGTGAGTGCTGAAGGTCACAGGCCGATGATGCCATCAGGACCACATCATCCGCAAAAAGCAGTGATGAGATCCCCAGCCCACCAAACTGCAACCCCTCCCCACCCCGACTACGCCTCGATATCCTGTCCATGAAAGTTACAAACAGGATTGGTGACAAAGCGCAGCCCTAGCGGCCTACAGCTGAAAGATAATACTTCAATTTACCCCGTTTCCAAAGTTGGGACGCTGCGTGAAATGCAATGATGTGCAAATCATTTATCTCTGTATTTAAGTGAAAATAGTACAAAGACAACATATCAAATGAAACTAAAAAAATGTGTTTTTGGAAAAATACATACAACCCGTTTCAAAAACGTTGGGAAAGGACTGTGTTACATCACCTCTTCATTTAACAATACTCTGTAAGTGTTTGGGAACTGAGAAGACCAATTGCTGTAGATTTGAAAGTGAAATGTATTCCTATTCTTGCTTGATATAGGATTGCAGCTGCTCAACAGTTCAGGGTCTCCTTTGTTGTATTTTTTGTTTCATAATGTGCCAAATGTTTTCAATAGGGGACAGGTCTGAACTGCAGGCAGGCCAGTTTAACACCCAGACTCTTTTACTACAGTGCCATGCTGTTGTGATACATTTAGAATGTGGTTTGGCATTGTCTTGTTGAAATAAGCAAGGCCTTCCCTGAATAAGACGTCATCTGGATAGCAGCGTATGTTGCTCCAAAACCTGTATATATTGTTCAGCATTAATGGTGCCTTCACAGATTTGCAAGTCACCCATGCCATGTGCACTAATGCAACCCTATACCATCATGGATGCTGGCTTTCAAACTGTGAGCTGATAACAAGTTGGATGGTCCCTCTCCTCTTTAGTCCGGAGGACGTGGCACCCATGATTCCCAAAAATGATTTCATATTTGGTTTCATCAGACCACAGGACAGTATTCCATTTTGCCTCAGTCCATCTTAAATGAGCTCTGGCCCAGAGAAGGAGGTGGCGGTTCTGGATCTTGTTAATATATGGTTTCTTCTTTGCATGGTAGAGTTTTAACTTGCATTTGTGAATGCAGTGACAAACTGTGTTCACAGACAATGGTTTCCGGAATGCAGTGCTGCCTGAGGGCCCGAAGATCACGGCCATCCAATTTTGGTTTTCGGCCTTGTCCCTTGCACGCAGACATTTCTCCAGACTCTCTGAATCTTTTAATGATATTTTGTATTTATGTAATTTTACGTTGAGAAACGTTATTCTTAAATTGTTGCACTATTTGCCTGTGCAGTCATTCACAGAGTGGTGAACCCCTCCCCATCCTCACTTCTGACAGACCCATCCTCTCTGGAATAATATTTTTATACCCAATCATGTTACTGACCTGTTGCCAATTGACCTAATTAGTTGTGGGATATTCCACCAGGTTTAGTTTTTAGCATTACACAACTTTTCTTGTCTTTTGTTGCCTCTGGCCAAAAGACAAGAAACGTGTTACTGACATCAAATTCAAAGTGGGCTTATATTTTTCAAGAAACAATAAAATGTCTCAGTTTCAACATTTGATATGTTGTCTTTGTACTATTCTATATTGAATATAGGGTTTAAATGATTTGCACATCATTGCATTCTGTTTTCATTTCCATTTTATGCACCATCCCAACTTTTTTGGAAACAGGGTTGTATTTAGTGCACCACCCGGAGTATTTAGCACACCACCCGCTTTAGTACACCCAACATTTCCGCGTAGGTGTAGTTGTCTTTTTTATATTTACATATTTGAGCACACAGATATTTGAGTGAAATTGCAACCAGTCAGGTTATCCAATTTAACAAATCACACACATTTTCGTTTTACTTTGAAGCCATTTATGCAATTAAAATGCACAGGAATGCCTTTTACCTATGCAGAAAAGTTAGTACGCCCCAACTTTCACATAAAATTATTAAAATTAAAATCAGGTGTAAATGATTATTAAATCACTAGAGAGTAACTTGGGAGGGTCCAGCTTTCTATAATGATTATAAACTTGGTCTGGTTTGGTTTTAACACATCATGCCAAGATTAGAAGGGCTATCCAAGGGCTCTGAACATGCTCTAAAATGTGCCTGGGAGGCACTGCTGCCTCGCATGCTGATGTTTAAGAAACTCCGCCCAGGTTAAGCAACCCTGCCCATTCTTCTGATTCAGCCAATCAAATTCAAATATGAAATATTACATTAATGTACAACCTTCTTTGCCGGTTAGTTATCAGGTAACTAACCAGTAAGGTAACAGACAGGCAGCAGGTAGCATTATGGTTATGGCGTCTGACTTATAACCACCCTCTGCTCTCAAAAAAGAATATCAACACACATCATTTGCCAGACAACACCTGGGTAAAGACCAAAAGTACTGGAATGTTCTCTGGACAGACGAGTCAAAGGTGGAGTTGTTTGGTCGCAATGCCAGACGCCATGTTGGGCAAAAATGAAACACTGCCTTTGAACAGAAGAACCTCAAACCAGCCATAAAGCATCCATATTGTACCAGAGAATTCTTTAAGAGAATGTGAGGCCATCTGTCAAAAAGCAGAAGCTGAACCAAAAATGGATCTTGCTACAGGACAATGATCCATAATACACAACATTTTACTGTTTAAACACTCCAAGGCACCAAAACTCTTGCTGGTCATTATATCAAATTGCTTTTTTTTTTACTAACAAGACTAAGGTCTTGTTAGTATTCCCAGTATATGGTTCATTCCTTTATTTCAACAGAAGTTTATCTGTTTCAATTCGTCATTCGACATTTAATTTCAACAATGTTTATTGACAAACGTCAAAACACCGACGGGAGACTGTGATGAAAGATTGTCCAATCTCTCATTTTTAAGATGGACACTCACTGTAAGTGGCTCTGGATAAGAGTGTCTGCTAAATGATTCAAATGTCAAGTGTAAATGCACTAGCTATTCGTGCAGTGGGGTCTCTCATTCTTTTTCACTGACTTAATGTTATGTCATCAGACAGTTACAATATGGAGACCATTTCACGTAATGTTTTAATGTAGTTCATGATAATGGATAACTGATGGGTACACTAACCTGCATCTAAGCATGCTGTCATGACATCTCATGCCTCTGGGAGCATTCCAAGGCTAAGAAAGCGGTGATAATGCAGAATGCTGGTGTTTAGCACTGATCAGTGTTATCAGTCATCTATCCCCTGTGTTAGTGAAGTGCGCGTTTCATTGCAAAACCATGCCACACATAGATGGTGGATGTGCTGTGCACTTTCAGACCCATGGAATTTGAATTGGGCATCATGAATGCACTCGGTTAACTTGCTCATTGTTGTCTGAAAGCCCAAGATACAAACACACACACACACACACAACTTTTAGACACGTTACAGCATTCATACATGCAGCGAAGAGAGTTGTTTTCAGTTTGTGCATTTGTTTTTGTGTATGTGTATCCGTGTGTTTACGGTCCTGCATGTTATGTTCCCTGGGGGATAGGGACAGGGTTGCCATGGTAGCAGCTTGAATGTTCACAGCAGTACGTGTGTGCGTGTGTGCATGTATGCGATAGTGTTTGATGGAGGGTCCAGACAGGGACAGTGTGTCTGCAATCATTTCACAGCCTTTCATACTTGCTACAGAACATAGAGGTCAACCAGCAATTGGAACTGGACAGAATGCCTATAAAACACAACGTGTTATATAACATAACCATAGTTACAGTAAACTAATAATCATATACTATCATATACTAATAATAATAATTACATGGCATAATAATCATAATTACATGATATACTAATAATCATAATTACATGACATATATAATAAGTAGCCTATAATTAATGACGTGTAGTACATAACCATCATTACATTAAATGTATATTACATGACCTTAATTGCATGTAGGCCTTCAGTTTATTACATAAACATAAAGTCTTGGTAACCCTGGTTAACCCTTGGGAATTCCAACACATAGACGGACAGTGATTTTGGATAAAAATGACCCTTCCTTAGCCTTGTGGAGCCAACTTGATCTCCTGTCTGCTTGATCAGGCTAATGTTCATTGGGCAAGACTAGCAATGTAGGGAAAATATTACTCATGCCAAACTGCAAGTTCTTGTAGCCCTCCAGAGCATTTTGGCTGGTCTTTCTCTTCCTAAGATTAGTTAACGCCATTTAGACCAACTACCAAAAGACTGTACTTTCCTTGTCATCTCCAGTCAAGCCTTGTCATACTGTAGACAAATCAGTCCCTGTGGATCAACTCAAATCACTCTGTATGAACCGCCTGGTTCTATATGGCATGTTGGATCATATGAATTTATCTCTGAGGGTTGAATACCTCATTACTGCCCTACAGTCCTGTTGCTAAACTAAAATGTACATGTTAGCAGGAGAATCCACTTGGTGATGTTCTGGGATTTGAATCAACCATAACTCCTCACTAAGCTCTCTGCTGAGCCATGATATCTATTGGAAGTGATTTTGACCCAAGATAGAGAATAACAATTAATGAAACGCCTGTAGAGTAATGGCAAAAGCAATCTAGACCTATTGCACTTACTGAGCACTGCAGCGTATTCTAAACACTATGCTCTCAGGCTTTTATGGTAAGTTATTATATGACACAGTTATTTCACTCATACTTAATTAAATACACTGGCAGAACAGAGCACAAGTGTATCTTTCCTTTGTAGCCGGCCCATATAGAAGGCTTAAGCCTCCAGGCACTGTTGAATATTTTCATTTGTTTGGCTTTTCTGCGTTATTATCGTTAATCTTTCTTGACTTATGAGTGAGTCATTCAGTGAGCTGACAGAGCCCCCACAAGGCCTGTTTCTGCTGTCTGGCTGGATGAGACCAGGGAGAGATCCAAGCCACTGACGCCTATGATGATGGCTCCTCCAAGCTAAGAGCGATGACTTTCTACGCAGAACCGCTCCTCTGTGGTACCCACTGCTGTACATTGTCACAATTACTAAGACACACAGTCACACACATGCATGCATGCATGCGCACACACACACACACACACATACAGTAGATTCACTGCACAGACTGCATCCATTCAAAAAGACTACTCAAAACACTGTGACGTACTGTACCAAAACAACATTTCTATTTTGACTCACCTTCTGTCTTGAAGGGATTTTGGGCTGAGGCCAACATGTCACATTAGGTTCAGTGGAGATGCCATTGTTTATTTGATTGGAGACGTTGTCCTGCGGAGTTTCATCGCCCCTATGATGACTTGTGAGTTTCCCTCAGACTTCGGTGAAGTCGTCATCATTTTCAACCTCCAACATTTGGCTGCGGAGTTCTAAGTAAATAAGATGCTTAGGATGTTATAAGGTTGCAATGTGCTGAGATAGGATGAAAACTCGCACATTGTTGTGTTAGATGCTCCGAAGCAGTATTTATGGTTGATATCTTGCTATAATACACTCTGAGATCATCCTAAAGGTGTGCAGTTTCGTAATAAATTTCTCTCTTAAAATTCTGCTCTTTGGCTTGGGTTGTATTGTCTAGGGGACAGCATATGGTACACAAACCATTCATAACACATCCATACAGTCACTGAAGAAAATGTGCTGCATCCATAATACATTATTTTTGCCTTGGTATGGCTGGACACTGTGATTACAATTGGTCTGTGGTGTTTCTTTTTGTACTGTTGAACCCTTATAACCTCAATACTATGCTGTGAGTCAAACGCTCAGTGTCATGTTAAGCTTACAGACATGGAGTCATTAGCATTGGTCCGTGGAATGCTGTCAGGTGGTTGATTTGTTGTAAAATCTTGCACCATCTGCTGAAGGGTGAAAGACAGGAAGTAAAACGCCTCATACTAAATTTAAGATCTAAGGAGCATGTATACACGTCTACTGTATGCACGTCTACTGTATGTCTAAAGTGGTTGTTGCTGACCTAGTCTTCCAGAGGTCGTAGTCACAATGTTGTTTAAAGTGGAGCTTCAAACTGGAAGGATGTTAGTGTGACATATGGAGCCATGTCACAGTGGAGGGGTGCTTCGGGGCCACCAGATGGAGGCAAAGCTGCTGGCCACCGGATCTGCTGGCCTGTGAAGGAGAGTAATGTGGCCACCCACCTGAAATGTTAACCAGGGAGCAGTTCCACAGACGCTAGCCCCCACAGGATCTCCCTCACATCGAGAGGCGAGGCTGTTTCCGCTGCCATGAGCCAGGCCACCTGTCAGGACAATGTCCCAAGTTAGATGAGCCTATTGCAACTGAGGGATCGCATGCTTGGGGAAAGAAACCTAGCAACCTGCTGACCAGCTGCTTAGGAGAAGAGGTCAACCCAGTCATAATGGTTACAGCCCAGGTTGATGGGAAACGAATCAAGGCTAAGCTAAACACAGGTAGCATGGTCACGCTAGCCTGCCCATACCTGGTGAATCAAGAAAACTGGGGGTCTACACCAAGGAATACCCCAGCGCCACGATGATGATCTCTACCGAGAACGGACAGTGTTAGATGCAAGTGGTACTAAACTGCAAAAAATGTCTTTAAAAAACATTTGAGGTTGTAGTTGCTCGAAATAAGTGAAATAATCTGCCAGTTGAACGAGGCAAATTACTTGATATTCATGGCATATTGTCTAAAACCAAGAGATATTACCAAGCGATAATACAACTTTACCTTGTAAAGAAAAATGTACCTTATTTTAAGGATGGTTAAATATTTAACCTGAACACAAAATAGATATACTTGATAAGACCGAACCTGCCACTCCGCTGCAGAAGACCTATAACAGGAGTGCCCAACCCTGTGACTTTCAACCAGGGGACAGAGTCCTGGTACTGGTACTTTCCGCCTAGAATAAGTTCCTGGCCTCCTTGCAAGGTCTCTACAAGGTGATGGAGAAGGTTGGACTACTAAATTATAAAGTCAATCAGCTGGGGCGAAAGAAACCCACCATGTAAACCTGTTGAAGACATGGCATGAAAGGGAATCCCTGAGTAGTTTTCTACCCCGACTCACAGAAAACGAGGAAGCTCTCCAAGACATTGTCCTGCTGGGACCAAAACTCCAGGGTTGACACGGGCTACAGGAAATGATCGACCGCAATGCAGGTATGTTCTCCATGCTCCCATGCTACTTTGGTGGAGTACGAGATACACACTGTTCCAGGGAAGGTTGTCAACCAGAAACCCTGATCCTTGAGGCTCGAAACCAAGCTGTAGATGACAAACTAAGTCAAATATGAGGACTAGACATTGTAGAACAATCCCACAGTGCCTTGTCGAGTCCAAGTATTGGTACCAAATCCAGATGGTTTGGTAAGCTTCTGTTATGACTCCTGAAACTAAAATGCCAAATATGCTGCCTATCCCATGTCCTGAATTGATGAAATGACTGACCAAATTGGGAAAGCGCGAATAATGGTCAGAGTGCTCCACCCACACTGCCTAACCCTACTGCCAACCTGGATGACTTGGTGATACATAGAGACTGGCCGACCCATCTGAACCAGGTACAGGCAGTGTTGGATGTGCCCCGAGAAGCAGAGTTAACTGCAAATCAAAAGAAATGTAAACTGGGCTGGACCGAGACTGAGTACCTTGGGTATACGGTTTGGGCAGGAAAATGTGAAATCCCAACTCAAGAAGCTTAAGACAATCCAGAAGACGATCCAGGCTCAATAGCCTGTCCCCTTGCAGATTTAACCAGAAAACACTACCCGTTCATGGTCTTGAAAGCCACCCTATGTTCCCAACTGGTGCAGATCACCCTGGACTTCTTCAAGGAGATGCTAGTCCAGACAGACAGGTTTGGGGTGCATCCTATCACAGGTTGTAGCATGGGAGATACACCCAGTCTTAAACCAGAAACTGAAGCCACAGGAACAACAATATTCAACTGTGGAAAAGGAGTGTTTAGATATAAAATGGGAATTTGTGAGACTGGATGCCCTGCAACAAAAACAGGAAGAGCTGGATTACTAGGTGGCTTTTGACACTGCAATCATTATGTTTTTCTGTTGTTCACAGACCTGGCGCCCATCACCAGAATGCTGACACCCTCTCGCAATGACAGGACCTCTGCGCTGCCTGTGCCCCAAACCAGAAGTCATGGCTGAGTGGGGAGATATGTCACATATGGAAACAGGTCACAGTGGAGGGGCACTACGTGGCCTGGATCTGCTGGCCATCTTTCCCCCTCCTCAGGCAAACACACCTGCGACTGATCAGCCTCCGTACACCTGAAAGTTGTTGCCTACTTGGCCAGGGCCCTAGATAAGCAACCTGGAAACACTCAAAGGGGAGAGAAGGACGTTAGCGGAATGCTCAGCATGTCAGTGTTGCTGAAAAAGTGTTGACTTACATTTGTAAGAGACCTTGTTTATTTTTTTACCTACCCTGTGCGGAAGATCAGCATGTCAGTGTTGCTGCTAAAGTGTTGAGTTACATTTGGACCTTAGTTTTGTTACGTACCCTATGCAGAGGTTTTCTGTTACATCTTAAAACCTTGATTTGTTTTATCCCAGAAAAAGGATCCCATTTGTTCTTTCCAATAAAACTTTGTGCTTCAGCATATCCCGGATATTTGACTGAGGTTTCTAACTGCACTGTAACAAACACCTACAATCCCATGGTGATATTGTTGCAACAATCATGTGGAAAAGTAAGTACACCCCCTGGAAAGTATTTTTAAAACATATTTGGACATATCAATATATAATCTTCACTTCAACACAGATAAACGTAACTTAATTTAACAAATAACATTATACTGTGCAATCATTTCTTAACGAGAAATACACAGAAATGCAATTTCAGTGTGGAAAATGTATACTCCTAGCTTCAATAACTGGTGCTGAAATAACTTAAAGTAGCTGTTTCTTGTAACTGTCTATCAGTCTCTTACATTGACTGGAAGTTTTTGCCCAATCTCCTTTATAGTATTGCTTCAACTGTGTCATGTTGGAGGGCTTTCTTGCATTTCTTGCCCACTTCAAGTCCCCCCATTGGATATCTATAGGATTGAGATCTGGGCTTGGACTCGACCATTCCACAACCCTCTATTTATTCTTTTTGAACCATTTTGTTGTAGCTTTGCTTGTATGTTTTGGATCACTGTCCTGTTGCAAGAACCATGTTCAGTTCAGTCTCAGCTTTTTGACAGATGACCTCACATTCTCCATAAGAATGCTGTGTTATTGAATTAATGGTTGACTCAATGATGGCAAGTGGTCAGGACCTGAGGCAGCGAAGAAGCCCCAAACCAAATTGCCACAGCATCCATGCTTTACAGTTAGTAGGTTCTTCTGTTGAAAGGCACTGTTTTGTTTTCACCAAACTTTTTCACATGGCTTTAGCTAGTCTGTTGCTACTACAGTTGTGCTCATAGGTTTGCATACCCTGTCAGAAATATAGTTGTTTGGCTCGTTTTTAAATCATAATGAAGACAGAAATCACCCAAATGGCCCTGATCAAAAGTTTACATACCCTTGAATGTTTGGCCTTGTTACAGACACACAAGGAGACACACAGGTGAAAATGGCAATTAAAGGTGGCTGTGTATAAATAGTCAATGAGTTTAACTCCCATGTGGATGCACTGAGCAGGCTAGATACTGAGCCATGGGGAGCAGAAAAGAACTGTCAAAAGACCTGCGTAACAAGGTAATGGAACAATATAAAGATGGAAAAGGATATAAAAAGATGTCCAAAGCCTTGCAAATGCCAGTCAGTACTATTCAGTCACTTATTAAGAAGTGGAAAATTCAGGGATCTCTTGATACCAAGCCAAGGTCAGGTAGACCAAGAAAGTTTTCAGCCAAAAGTGCCAGAAGAATTGTTCGGGATACAAGAAAAACCCACAGGTAACCTCAGGAGAAATACAGGCTGCTATGGAAAAAGACAGTGTGGTTGTTTCAAGGAGCACAATACGACGATACTTGAACAAAAATGAGCTTTATGTTCGAGTTGCCAGAAAGAAGCCTTTACTGCGCCAATGCCACAAAAAAGCCTGATTACAAATTGCCCGACAACACCTTGACACGCCTCACAGCTTCTGGCACACTGTAATTTGGAGTGGCGAGACCAAAATAGAGCTTTATGGTCACAACCATAAGCGCTATGTTTGGAGAGGGGTCAACAAGGCCTATAGTGAATAGAATACCATCCCCACCGTGAAGCATGGTGGTGGCTCACTGATGTTTTGGGGGGGGGTGAGCTCTAAAGGCACAGGGAATCTTGTGAAAATTGATAGCATAATGAATGCAGCATGTTATCAGAAAATACTGGCAGACAATTTGTATTCTTCTGCGCGAAAGCTACGCATGGGACGCTCTTGGACTTTCCAGCACGACAATGACCCTAAGCACAAGGCCAAGTTGACCCTCCAGTGGTTACAGCAGAAAAAGGTGAAGGTTCTGGATTGGTCATCACAGTCTCCTGACCTTAATATCATCAAGCCACTCTAGGGAGATCGCATACATGCGGTTCATGCAAGACAACCAAAGACTTTGCATGACCTGGAGGCATTTTGCCAAGACAAATGGGCAGTTATACCAACTGCATGATTTCGGGGCCTCATAGACAACTTCTACAATAGACTGCAAGCTGTCATTGATGCTAAAGGGAGCAATACACAGTATTAAGCACTAAGGGTATGCAGACTTTTGAACAGGGGTCAGTTCATTTTTGCCTTTGTTGCCATGTTTTGTTTAATGATTGTGCTATTCTGTTATGACCTACAGTTGAATGTGAATCCCATAAGAAATAAATTACATGTGTTTTGCCTGCTCACTCATGTTTTCTTTACAAATGTATATATTACCAATTCTCCAAGTGTATGCAAACTTTTGAGCGCAACTGTATGACAATAACTAAGTGCACAAGAGCACACCAGGAAAATGGGTTCAGAAACAGAATAATCACTCTCTGCGTTCTCAATTAGCAGATTGTTATTGACATGTGAAAGACAGTGTCTGTGGTCAACAGGCACATATCTGATTACACACCAATATCTTATGGCCTAACAGAGCGTGTGACATGTCAGTGTTTGAGTCTGTCAGTGTTGTAATTCAATGTGACCGACCTCGGTCATAAGCAGGCCACAGAAGAGAGAAAGGAAGGGAAATATGAGCAGATTCATATCATTGAGGTAACATCATCCACACCTCTCTACCCTCCCCTCTGAACCTTGTCCTCTCAGGTGAAAACTTGCTGTCCTTTAGTGGTGGTATGTTATGAAGCTTGGGCCAGAATGTGGCACACATACGCACCGATCCCTAAAATAACCTATTTTCCACTGTGTTAAAAAGGAGAGCTGTCGTCGCATGCTCTGCCTAATAGACTGGTTCACTTCTGGGAAACGTCAGCTAAAACATATGGGTTACAGCAAGGTCTGAATCATCAGTGTTCTAGATTTCAAAATAAACCATGGATGACTTCTGAGGGTTGATTTGATGCAATTGGAGTTGAGCAAGGGATAAGAAAGTGGATGTGGCGGAGTGAGAAAGTATTTTTTTTTCAAAACGACAACAGAGAATGCTTTTGTTGGAATTCATAAAAATGTGATAAAAGCACCCAATGTAGCTTGCTGTATGTTTGTGAAAAGCTTTAGTGTCATTTTTACTGGACGGTTATAAAGTTCAAACCATCTGCTCTTTCAGATTGATGAAACATGTTGAATGTCTCATTGCCCTCCTTAATGACAAGAATGTGACACCTTGAATGATAAATACCTTCATGTCTTTTTAGATGGAGGCTGGCTGACTGACATGCAGCTTTTCTGTCTTTTTCCTCCCTAGAGATAAAGTAAATGAGTTTGGTCTCACTGGCAGCAATGGGATAGATCTAGGGTCAGTTTACTATCACACTAAATCCTTGAGTTAACCATTATGGTAGAAAACTGGTCCAAGGGCTAGGGGCAACTTCCCATTATTCCCAGTGTGGTGACAGAGTAGTGAATAAAGGCCCTCCTGGGATTTGATTCAGACTGGACTCATTCTCACTGACCTTTGTGGTCTTTGAGGACAGGTTTCACACACAAACTCACACACACACATATAGACACGCTCTGAGGTGCTGGGTAGACCTGCAATTTTCCCTCAGTACAAACGTGTTGATAGAACTAATGTGCTTTAATGTTTTTTCCCCCCGCCCTACTCCTCAATTCTCTTCTCTGTAAGAGTAGATCAAACCGCCGAGGAATGGGTCAAAGTTTTTGGGGATTTTGTTTTCTATTTCACGCACAGCTGCTCAGTTTTTTTGGCTTAACAGAACGTACGGTGGAATCCTGCCGGCCGTGTGTAGGTTTGGTCATTGCACGGATGTTTGACGTCAGAGTAGGTGGTAAATTCCAAGACAATTCGTTTAGTGACAACATAAACTCCCATGATATTTAAAACCGAAATGTACACAGTATGATCTACATGCATTAGACGTTAATGTGGTCTCTTTGATGTCTGTAAAGGACAAACAAAGCCTTTGATTGTGACAGAAGCGGGTGGGTAGAAGTACTGGTTAGCAGTGGATATTGGAGAACACACACAGAAAGAGACCATATGATATGATAGCATGTGGGTGCCTTGCATTCAGCAGCTGTGACCCACCACCACTAATAGAAGAAGCCTGTCTCTGTGTGAAAAATACCTAACTTGGTGGCGTGGGTTAAGGCAGGCATGGCTGTTGCAAACCAATAAGAAATGGACAATATCCCTCCTCAGAATAATGTGTGGCATCCTACTGCAGTTCAACTGCCAACGGGCACTGAAAGATAGGAAGAAAATGAGCAATTTTTTTGTCTCCTTCCCATGCAGCTGCAGGAATTCCTTCAGACACCCCACATTCCAACATGGAATTGCTCAATCTTGTTAAAACCTTTCCTGATATTTCTATCAGTACAGGAAGCCTAGGTAATGCATGTAGGCCTATGTCAAGCTCAGGCCATTCCCCCTATAGGCTAGTTTGGACTGATCATCCGTAATGCTGTTATAGCCATTAAATGATGTATTACCATAGCTTTACTAATGCATTATTATTAATTGTATGCATTACCTGACAGTCAGCCTATATCTCAAATGATCAAATAGGCTACCATTGTTGTATTCCAAAGCCTTGGATTATACAAAAATGTTTCCATATATTTCTATTAAAGGCAATTCTACAGTCAAATGTATATGCAGCATATAGTACAGTAGCCTGCATGACCACACTCCCATCCCCCTCCCAGACGATGTACATTAAAGCCATACCAGCCGCTGGTAGTCTACATTTAGATTTCTAGGGTGGAGGCTATACATGCAGCTCACAAGAATGCTGCATATTAGTAATTTTGTCAGCATCGGAAGGAAAACCAATGGGGTTCCTTTCTGTATGTGTGTGTGTGTGTGTGTGTGTGTGTGTGTGTGTGTGTGTGTGTGTGTGTGACGTAAGGGAGGCGGGTCGGAGGCAGGTCTGAGTTTATG